>NW_019293579.1:1082515-1093034 GCF_000500325.1 Leptinotarsa decemlineata | reverse complement strand
GGTGCTGCAGGTTTTTCCGGGTTTTCCTGCAGCTGAAAAAGCAAATGCGCCACTGGAATCAATGAAGTCGCCCCGGAGCGCCAATTAATTTTTATTGTTGTATTTATTTTATTTTTAATGTCATATATATAATATTATTAAACAATTCCTTTTAGTACTATTTGTCTTTAGCCTCAAAATATCTGTCAGTTTCGATGGTAATCTTTCCATCGGAGCTGAATTTCCTTCCAACAAGCATTCTTTTGAGGTCTGAGAACAGAAAGAAGCTGTTCGAAACTCAATTCACGCGTTTTTATATCGTTTTCATTGATTTGTGACACGATGCATGGTATTGATGAAACAGAACTTTCCAGTAACGCTATGTAATAGTCGTTGTTGATAATTTTTCCCTTTTCAAGCTAGGATATTATTTGCATCCCAAAATACTGATACCAGTATTTTGGGCAGTGCCAATGTAATAAATTGGAAAATGTAAAAAAATACTTGGATGTCCAATCTCAAGATTAACAAATTTAGTTATTCTTGTCATAGAAAAGGATATTAATGTTGCTATAGAAGGTTGTGTAAAGGACTTTGCGTTAAAAACTGTAATTTTTATTGAAGAAAAGAGTATTGAAACTTTTTGTTTTTTACCACTTTTATTCGTAACTAACGTTACTGCAGTTTCGTCTTATAAGGACATTTTCATAATGATAATAATAATTCATTTATTTCGCTTGTTAAAACTTCAGAACTTGTCCACTTTATCTTTGGCATTGAAGAGGAAATCAGATAACCTGGCATGTGATCTAAATGCCACTTCCACATTAGTTTTTCTGAAGGAACCCGCAATTATCTCTGTTCTTTTACCAGAATATATTACATTTAACTTTTTTACATAGTACAACATTAGTTGCAGCATGCCAAAGTGATTCACCTTCAGAATAAAAAACGTCTTTGATATTGATAAATATGGAAGGAAAGATGGAATCGATAAGATCGGAAACACTATTGACTGATGACAGAAACGCTGGTAAAGCTAAGGAAGAAGCCGAACGTAGCCCTAATCCGCCAAGGTTTACAGATTTCCTTATGGCGTTTAACACGTAAAAATGATCCAAAGTGTGCTGGAACTCTTGTTGTTACTTTACTAANTTATATATACGAATACATACTTCCCGTATTTTTTCCTGGATCTATAGAATTCTTGGTAATAACAAATACTTTTTGTTGCTTTGCATATTTTGTGCAATTTCATTTTTTCTCTCAAAGTTCTATTATATCACCAGCATACAATACTTGTATATCAACTTGTTTGAAATTTAAAATTTCATGAAACTTCATACCTCAGATAAGTTTTCTAAAAAGTTTCAATCCATGTTCAATACTATAGTATATAGTGACATGTAATAACCATTTGTGTAGTTGAGTAATCTGTTATTTATATCTGCTTGACATTTATTACGTTTATAACGTAATTCTAACTCTAAGATACCTATAAGAGTTCATAGGATCCATTCAAAAGGCAGATAGATCACTTCGTTTCGAAAACTCACAAGATTTTGATAGTTTTCCTTTCATTTCACCAAGAAGATTTCCCAAGAAGACTCTTGTCAGGCGGCATGATTATATCTAAGGCGTTTTCCTAATTCCAAGTCCTCAAGTTCCATCTTCATATGAAAACCTGAACATCATGCTATTTCTACTCGAACGGAAGAAGCAGATGACTAACATAGGCCCACTTACTTCCTGATGATGCTGACTCAGCCAACGAAACGCACTTCGAAACAGGAATTTATTTCGGTCAAACATTCATATTGGNTTGGCCCCCTGGAACTTTTTCCTATAATGCATGAAAGAGTGTTGATATGAATTTCCACTCAACAGAAACTTTCAATCTCTAGTTGAACCTCTAGAAGTTTCGGGTGAGAATACTCATTTTGAAATTATCATCAGCACCTCTTTGAGAATTGTAAAATTCTTGCAAAAACTTCACGAATTTGTCACTGAAAGAGACATTTCTACTTGATGATATTTCCTTGAATATCGTTATAGTCATTAAAAGACAATATTTGTTAGCTCACAAAAGAATTCTGGAAACCACGTTTGCGAGAACTGTGAATAGTGAAGGGCAAAAAACAGAGCCTTGCGGTACACCAGATGATGCTATAATTCCAACAGATACAAATCCAACTTATTCCATTTCATTAGCAGTCTGATTCTGCTGCATCATCCTCTGTATGTTCCAATATTGATAAGCTGGATTTCTTTGCAAGAAAGACGATTCAATGTGATCGTCGGTATTGATTGGATCTGATTTGTTAGGAGCTTCTTTATGTTTAAAAAAACTGTGACGAATAGCTTTAAAGCCGTACGCCAGTTTGAATCATTTCTTTTTCCATCGTCATGTGTGGTATTCGGAGAATGTGAGATATTTAGAAATATTCTCTTTTCATTGCAGCAATGACTGATCGTTTTTATCACTCAGGTGAATTCTGTTGATTGATTTGAGTGAAAAATAAGAAATTTCGTTGAAATTCATCTCAGTGTTTGTTGCAATACTGAGGATAAGAGTATATCTATGGTTAGTTTTGAGAATATCGCATGCGTTGTTAAATATTTGACTGTAATAATTTGATAGATAAAATCAGATACTATGGTATCATGATCCTATCTACTGCAGCATAAATTTTTGATTTGATATCTGTATGTGTTGTACAAATCCTGTGCAATGATAAAATGCTTCTTTTGAAAATTGAAGCATCGAAAATATTGTCACCTTTTTAGCAAAAAAGTCCTGATGAAAATGATTTCTGACGATCAGAAATGGAAAGTGATTTTAGTGGATGAAATAATAGTTTTAGGCACAATGAGTTCTATCCACGTTTCTTTCATCAAATAACTAGGTTTGAAATTTTCCTTCTACTGTCTCTATTGGGCAACTTTTTATTCTTCTCAATATATTTCTTTCCACCTCCATTACTTAGAATTTCTGCTGTGCTGTATGGTAGGGATAGTTTAGAGTTCCAATGTTACACTTTTACACCAATTTATCGACCAATAAAAATGGAGTTTTTCACGATAAGATGATGAGATGTTCGAAGGTTTGGAACAATGGAAATTTGAATCTTTGGCTCATCAAAAGTTAGTTTAGAATTGTATTGTGAAATTTGTATTCGGTGAAACAACCAAACAATGAGACAGACAAGTAGTAAATTTCATTAGTTCGGACTTCCATTATCTGATATTATATAAAATGGCTTGCTATCTGGACATCCATGATGCACCAGCGAATAGGAAGCTGTTTCGTAGGAGGTGGAATGCCAGGTAGAAAAAAGTTCATCCAAATCGAGGATAACATATTTTCAATTTGAGTCAGACACTATGTCTGTGGAACCGATTTTTCGGTTCCCTTCGGAGAAATTTTCGTTATTGCATTGTTGTTAATGATTCAGCTGTAATTAAAAAAAAAACAGATACCTTTTGTTGTCGAATAAGTATGTATGTAGTATCCTATATGAAGGAAGACTAATTAGAACTGAACTTTCAGATCTTTATATTGAAAACTGGCTGATTCCGTGAACTTTTGATTCAGTCAAATCTACTCAACAGTATTTAAAATTTTTTTTTTTGAAGACGAATTTTTTACCAAATGAACAAAACCATAGATATATGGATGACGTTTTGGTATGTTTTACAGGTACTTAGAGGCAAATAGATAGGTACTTTTCATAGGGATATTAACAAAATTCATGAAAACATTAAATCCACTATTGAAATAGAAGCAGACAACTCAATCAGTTTCTTGGATTCAACAATTGGTAGAATGAACAACAAACATGATTTTTCAATTTATCACAAACCGTCCTCTACGGATATTACTATAAATTACGATTCTACCCATTCTTATCAACACAAAGTAACAGCTTATAATAGCATAATTCACATATTAGTCAATGATTCTCTTTCAATAGATAATTTCAATAAAAAATCTAATATCATCAAGCAAATTGCGGTTAGCAACGGGTTTAAAACCGAATTAATAAACAAAATACTTGCTATTGATAAGGTAGATAATCAAAATTATAGAGCTTGAACTTATTTTGAACAACCAACGGAAAAAGTGCTTTATTTTTGAGGAAACGAGATATTAAAATTGCATGTAGAACAAGTGATATGTTGGGAAAATTAGTTAAAAATAATGAAGACAAAACATCCAATTCCAGAAATCAGGAGTATATAACGTGCCCTAGGGTATATATTGGTCAAACTGGCAAAAGCTTTAGGAATCGAATCCAGGAACATACGAGCTTTGTAAATAGGAAATCAAATTCAACATGCAGAAAGAACTGGCCTGTGAGAGAGTCTTTAAAACCCTGCGAGAAGAACATTCACCGCAAAAACCTTGTAGATCTTAGAAACATTCTCTTACCACCTCTACATATAAAGTTAGGCCTCATGGAACAGTTTGTAAAGGCATTGCCTAAAGATGGACCTTGTTTCAAGTATCTCTGTCAGAAATTTCCAAACCTTTTAGAGACTAAACTTAAAGAAAACGTCTTTTAAGGACCTGACATTCGAAAAATGATGTTCGACGTAAATTTTGAAACCACAATAACCATACATGAGGAGCTTGGGTACCATTCAAGCAAATTGTTACAAAATTCTTAGGAAATGCAAAAGACATAGAATATCGTACCATTGTAGCTACCATGTTGAAGAATTTTAAGAAACTAGGATGTTTAATGTTCTTGAACAGTCATTTTGATTACTTGCCGGAAAATTTGGGAGAGCAGGATGAGCGTTTTCACCAAGATATTTAAAATTAATGGAAAAATGGATGGAGACTACTGTCGGTCACTTCACCGTGAAGCTCAACAAGCGACTCATCGCAGGAAAAGACAAGAAACTTCAAAGAAAAAAGAGAAAGGAAGCATAATCATCTCCACCTGACTAGTGAAACCTACATTACAACACTGTATCATTATTTGAAGTAGACTACTGTAAATAAAAACCAGATTTGGATTCAGCGCACAAAAGTCTAAGAAAATCAGCTTTTAAAGTAAACAAAGTTTACAAAAACATTTTTTTGTTGGCCTGTGTAATTGATAGACTGACACTCTTATATTAACGTACAGCCGAAGCTGCTGAACCTAGAATCTAGAAATATGCAGGTAGGTTCTTTGTATAGCGTAAATAAGCATCAAGAAAGGGAATCAGGAATTTCCATCCCTAAGGGGGAAAATAGGGGTTCAAAGTTTGTACTGAATTTCATCAGTTTCGAAATTGGAAACCTGAAGTTTTAGGTTATTAAAACAAATATTGTAACTATTTGTTCAAAACAATCTGTCACGAAACTTACTGTGACAGACCAAACTGAAATCGGGCGAAGCCATGGGCAACAGCTAGTATTCAATAAATTGATTGATGTAACCGTTACTTCGTGGTAGATCACTGTGAAAATTGAGAAATAAAACTTTCTATGTTTCTATATCACTTGCGGTACGAAAACATTGTCAGTTTTCTCAATGTTCATGATTTCCTATTCCAGTGCAACCAACTCCAAATCACAGATAAACTCACCGGAATAATTCTGCCAAAACGCAGCCCCCGTGTTCAGTAGATCCATCCCAGGGTAGCTCCAAGGTTTATTATCCTGTGGAGGATGTGGAAGCGGTTCGCGGATATCTCTTGGAGGTTGAACGAATCCTGTGGCAGTTTCCTCGCGTTCTTGTTTTATCCTCTCCACTGGCCTGGGGGGCTCCATTATCCTCTCCCGCTCGATGGGTGTCATGTTGGTTTGGACTGGAGGGTTCATGGTAGGGCTGGGATTGGCTGTGTGAGAGGTGCTGGTACAGGCTGGTTTTTGATCTGGTCGTTGTGCCAAGAACAAAAAAGCAGGCCAAGTTCGATCAAGTGTCAAGATTTTGCTCACTGTTTTCTACGATTATTGTAGCGTAGTGCATCAGGAGTTCTTACCACACAGTCGTTCGGTCAATGAGAAGTATTATCTTGAAGTTATGCGCCGCTTGCGAAACGCAATACGAAGAAGACGTCCATAATCATGCATCAGCCACCGTATTTACCAGATTTGGCCCCCTGGAACTTTTTCCTGTTCCAGTTATTGGAAAGATCTATGAAAAGTCGGTGTTCTGCGACCATTGAGGAGAGAGCTCAATGACACACTGAAAATTGCATATCAACACTGCTTCGGGGATTGGAAAAAATGGTTACATAGTTTATTATATCTGAGGGGAACTACTTCAAAGGTGACAAAATAGAAATTGATGAATAAATGACTGTTTTTTAAGAAAGATGACAATTCACCTAATTTTTTGAACAGACTGCGTATAGACATTTGGTTAGACTTCTTGAATAAGTAGACTCTGCTGTCTAATTTACAACCTCCAGCTGTTGCTTACGATCTGTAGTATCAAAAGAAACGTTGTGTCTGCTCAAGATCAAAAAACAACTCGACACAGAACGAATCAATCAAAACCAGAATTCTCTCTCGGAATGGATGTGTAAATTATCCCCGTCTGCACGAGAAGGATAAGTCGCAGCAAAGAGGGCCTGTCAATCACGGGGAAAAGGTCTCGAGTCTTTGACGCCCTGCGGGGCTCCAACTTTCGAATTGATCCCCATAGATTACAAGATATTTGCCTTGTCTACCCATTAAGAACATTCGCTGGAATATTATATTTAGCAAATAATAACTTGGAAACAATAATATTAGGTATATGTGGGCTGATTCCGCCCGGGGGCTCAATTCGATATGCTAAACTTTGAGATCATCAAGAGGACGATAAGACAATGCCGGAGAAAAAAATTGTACCACCAGAATTCTGCCTTGTGTGTAAAAGTATTACTTTCTGATGGGGCAGAGGATATACCCAGTTCCTATTGTGTAGGAAAATGTGCAGTGAAAACATAAAGGTCTGTGAATAAGTGCATCGCCGTTTCCCCGACAAAAACTAAAGTTTTAGTGGTTTTTAACGGAAGAAAATTTTCAAATTTCTCACCAAAACGACAGTGAAAATACCGTGAACAAGTGTGTGAACATAAAAATGAGTTTAAAGTTTTAAGTTAGTGAAAATTGAATTATAAGAATCTAAAACTGAATCAGGGTATTGTGACTAAGCCGTAAATTGCTTGTAATTAGCCACATCTGTTAATACAAGTGGGTAGGTAATACCCTACCAGAGGCGTACCCTAACAGAGGCGAGTTAAAGTGTGTGTTTGTAAAAGTATTTGTGAAAATTTGTGTGCAGTAAATTGATCCAGAGTAGATAAAAATACGGGATTATCGGTAAATAGTATCATTGTAAACTTATTTACATGTAGAAATAAAAATTAATATAAAAAGGAAGTGATAAGGACCCCAAAACTGGTAATAGAAACTGCATATGTAGTATTTCCAATACCAATTGGAACAGCACAGAGAAGGAATTCCCGCCTCGACATAGGCGTCGGCATATTATTTTTCAGTGGTAGTTTGTCAGTTACTTATTCTTACAATCATAGCAATTGATCACCCAATGAAAAAGTTATCTCAATTAAATTTTTCCATCGTGAGTAAATATTCATGAAAATTTAAGGTAGTTGGTTTCCGAGTCGAAAACTCTGAAACACAATGAAAACACAGATAATCACACCGAATTCTCGTCAAACATATATTCACAAAATAAAAGAGGCCAACAAAATTGCTAGAAAAATCAAAATTTTTCTTCACTATATTCGGATGAGGTAGAATCATCATCGGGTTGAATATCGATCGGATTTATGGAACATTGCATATAAGATTTGTTCTCTTCTTTTTGAAAATGGGCCACACAGTTCTTCCTCACTATTACCTACTTCATTCACCACTCGCCTTATATTGTCAAACATTCATAATTATAATACAAGAAATTCCAATAATATACATATAAACAGAGACCGGCTTTCGGAAGTACCATGAATTCGTTAATTTTTAAGGGCTTCCACGAGTTACATGAATTATCTGAAGAAATGAAAAAATATCCATTTTGAAAGATTTGTATAGTTATGTGGAATTATTTGGGACATTATTGTGTTTTCATTTATTGTTTTTAATTGTTCACTGGGGTATTTGTATCTGTAATGAAACCAAACATCACTGTTTTAATAATAATTTAATGTACATATGTACCTATATTTCATCATCTATTTAAATGTTACTTAACATATAATACTGAAATCTGAATATGTTGTTTAAATTTAAAATTTTTTACATAATTTATTTTATATTTCATTGTGCTAGTGTTATTATTACACTCATAGATATTTATGTTAGGTTTCCTATTTCAATAAAGATTATTATTATTATTATGAACTTTTTGAACGATAATAACATGAAATTCCAAAAGAACCTGGCCAAAACTAAATCCATATCAAAACTCACTGATAAAATTCATTTTGATTTTCAATATGAAAGGTTTAGGAAACGGCGTCTCTTTTTTCGTCATACGACAATGAAATCCATAATACCGGAATTATTTTTCGAAAACGTCTAGTCAAGCTAATTTGAAACAGCTCAATATTCACAATGCGTTTGCTCATGATAAACTGACTGTCATTGTGCTTTCATTTGGAGAGCTGCGGTTATGTGGAATAAACTTTCTGAAAACGTTTTTCCAAATGAATTTGATCTCCAGCGATTCAAATCCAATGTGATTTGCTACTTTCACACAGGCACCGCTTTAGGGTTTTTTGTAGTGTTTGTGTTCTGTCCTTGAAAAAAAGATTCCTCAAGCGGGCAGCAAAGTATCGCAATCAAATCCTGCTTGAGGAAGCTGTCGTTCAGCGAAACACATGTTGCGGTTTTGTAAACCTTTTTGTAGTAAAAAACGAAATTTCATTGGTTATACCCTTTATATATATTATAAAGTCTTGAAAATATGTGTTACAGCTCATTTTAATTATCCAGAATGACAGAAAACAAAAAAATGCCAATGTTTTCAACAAATCAAGATGAAGAGAGGAGGCATTTAGTTCTCCATTAATTACTCAAAGACTATCTAAGTATTTGGTGTGAAACTTACCGTTTATTGTTACTATTTTGTCCGAAGCTCCAACAGCTCGAAGTGCCTCCTCAAGTTGAGCTCTCCTTTTGTTTTCTAAATCCAACTGCTCGCTCAACTGTCTCCTGATTCGCTTTTCTCGTCTCAGACGTTTTTGTATCAATACTGAAACAAATATGTTGTTGAAAAATGGGTGATATCCAAAATGTTCCTATGAATATTTGATTCACAATAGTCATCTTTGCCAATATTACTACACAGTGAGATCCAGCAAATGCTGGAAAGTAACTAATTTCCTGGCGAATATGAAGGTGAACATTGAATTATATCCATAGAGGAATTTCCACTGTGTAGTAACTTACAGTGGAAAGGTGAATTTTTGAAATTCAATTCGAAATAGTTGATTTTCAGTTCATACGATTCTGGAAACATAAAATCCCCTGAAGAAATATGTAGGGAAAAACAATTCATCAACACTGTACACTTCTGTACACATCTTCATGTACATCTATTCCAACTTCGAAACCTACTACGCTAATATTTGACGTTAACACTGGTATTTCCATCAACATATTCTTCTAAAAGTAGGTAATATTCGTGGTACCTCAGGGGAGTGTTTTGGGACCTATATTATTTTTAATCTACCTGAATAATGAAGATACCATTCATGGTTGTGATTTTATGAACCTTTTTGCAGACGACACTTCGTTATCAATTTCAGGAGATAATATAGAAAAAATAGCTGATCAAATGAATAATGAACTGAGAAATGTTTTCAGGTACATGAATAGCAATACACTGAAACTCGACACCTCCAAAACAAAATATATGATCTTATCAACTGGTTATAAGCTATCACTCAACATAAGATTGCAAATTGCAGGTGATGTAATAGAGTTCGTAAGTGAATTCAAATACTTCGGTTTCATGGTGGATAATCGTTTATCTCTTCATGCTCATTTTGATTATATCTATAGAAAAATTACTGAAAAAATATATTTTTTCTCAAGAATTTC
The DNA here is from genome assembly GCF_000500325.1 of Leptinotarsa decemlineata. Classification (NCBI taxonomy): domain Eukaryota; kingdom Metazoa; phylum Arthropoda; class Insecta; order Coleoptera; family Chrysomelidae; genus Leptinotarsa; species Leptinotarsa decemlineata. Next base: position 1,082,998 of record NW_019293579.1, on the reverse strand, counting down.
ATCTCAGCTTTCGATGTACTCAAAAATTACATTATACAATTGTATGATCCAACTCCATTTTGATTATTGTGCTAGTCTGTTGTACTCATTTGACCAAAATAAGGTATCGGCTTTAAAAAAGTTACAGAATCGTAGAAATAGGATTATTTCACAAGTGAATTGGTATTCTAGTATATCAAACATGTTAAGTACATTGCAGTGGCTGTCTGTTTCCCAGAGACTGTACGAGTTAGCAATGCTATTCATTTTCAAACTAACACATATCTTGCTTCCAACGAATTTTGAAGAATTCTTTATATATAAATCTCAAATCCATAACCACTTAACAAGAGCGAGTAGCTCCCAAAAATTCCACCTTCCTCAAACTAATTTGACTAGTACAATGGTCTTTATTTTCTAAAGGTTTGAATGAGTATAACAAACTCCCACTTTCGTTGAAAGATCCAATAAATGTTTTCCAATTAAAAAAAAAAAACTCATGAA
>NW_019293579.1:1043847-1075071 GCF_000500325.1 Leptinotarsa decemlineata | reverse complement strand
TCATCCCGCCACTACCCCGCCACTCACCCCGCCATTCACCCCGCCATTCACCCCGCCACTCACCCCGATTTATTTATTGATGCATGTTTTTCCATTCTCAATCTTATTTGAGATAACATGAATATTATTTTATTCAAGCAACCCCAAAGTGCTGAATTAGTTTTATTGAAAATATTAAAGATTAAAACCAATATCAGGTCAAAAAAGGAACTTTTTTTCGAATGAAACTTCTAAGATTATCACTGAATAGTTTATAAAACCACAACACGTGTTTTTCACTATAAAATGAAACTCAACTACCATGAATAGTGTATTGCATAAATAAAACAGGTGTTGCGATTTTGTAAACAGTTTGGTAAAACTCTCACAATGAAGAAGATCAGATAATGAATATTGCCATTTGGCAAGTTTATATTTATATTGCATTTTCCCAGTTTATAGGTTTTTTTGAAGAGATATAAAACTTTGAAATGGAATGAAACAAAGATGATTTTTTGAATTGACATAAAATTTACTTTATTCGAAAGATAATCTTCTAGCATTACAATTTAAATATGATTTCTGGCATATTACCGCCACGATTGGTTCGGACGTTGTTCTAATCTGGAAGTCCAATTTTCGATCACTTTTTTCAACATTTGTGGCCGTTTTACGGTAATAACGCGGCAAATGTTGTCCTCCAAGTTGTCAATCGTTCAGGGCTCATCAGCGAAGACTATCGACTTCACATATCCCGACAGAAAATAATCTAGCGTAAATTGGACCCGTAAATTAGAGGCCAATTTACATTCTCTGCTATTCCGGATTTGCTGGTTTCTCCTCGCTGTATGTTTTTCTTGTGCTCAGCAATGCGAACTTTCAATGGCCTCTTAGTTTTACCGATGTATGATTCTCTGCACTCGCAGGGTACCCGGTAAATGCAATTCTTGGAATCGCAGTCCGCGTTTGATGGCCTGGTTTTTGTTAGGCTGCTACGGATAGTGTTCCCAGACCTGAAGCAGGTTCTGATGTTGTACTTGGATCCAATCGTTCTTATCCTTTCGGATAATCCTCTGTTGTAGGGAAGTACAAGTACTGGTTGTGGCGGCTTCTCTTCTTTGTGGAGTTCTTGCTGTCTTCTAGCTAAGACCTGTTCTACCATCACTCTAGAGTGACCATTCCGTTGTAGGTCATTTTTGATGATGCCTAGTTCCTTATGGAGACCTTCCTTTGTATTACTGACCCAAAAGCACGGTCTAGTAAAGTCTTGATGATTCCTCTCTTAGTCGATTGATGGTGGTTGGATTTCTGGTTCAGATACTGTCCTGTGTGAGTGGGTTTTCCATATACAGATGTTTCCCATTTAGTGTTGGTCCTCTTCTCCAATACGTCTAAGAACTTCCTTCTTCAACGTTGTTGATGTGCTTCAGGAAAGTGTCTAGTTCTGCATTCCCATGGTTCCATATTATGAAGGTTTTGTCTATGTATCTCAACCAGACTCGGGACTTCTTGTGGACTTCTTCAATGGCCAGAGTTTCAAACCACTCCATATATATATATTGGCTATAACAGGTGAAAGTGGCGATCCCAATGGTAGCCCCTCATCTTGCGTAAAGAAATCGCCCTTCAGTTGAAAGTAGCAGTTTCGTACACAGCAACCTAGTAATTCCATGATTACTTGTATCGGTAAGTTTGTTCTATCTTTCAGGTCCCCGTCATCGGATAGCTTCTTCTGTATGATTTGAAGTGATTCTTTGACAGGAACGTTGGTGTAGAGGCTTTCCACGTCGAAACTGATCAGTTGATCTTGCTCTTTGACTTCGATTTCTCCTAGTAGTTCAACGAAATGACTTGAATTTTTCACAAAAGATGATGCTTTACCTTGCAGTGGTCCAATTATTGGTAGTAAAAATCTGGACAATTTCTGAGTGGCTGAATCTCTGGAGCTAATGATCGGTCTGAGCGGAACATCCTTTTTGTGGATTTTGGGTAGTCCATACAGGTGAGGGGGCTTACTGTGGTGCGGTGTTAGCGATGATCACTCTTTTTCCGTGAATAGACTTCGTGTTTTTTCAAATTCTGGTACAACTTCCTTTCAATTGATGCAGTAGGGTCTCTTAAGATCTTCGTGTATTTTCTTTTCTCAAGCACCTCTTCGATTTTCTGTTCGTAGAGATCAATATCCATCACAACAGTAGCGTTTCCCTTATCTGCAGGTAAGATCTTGATGGTGTTGTCTCTCTGTAGCCCGTTCAGAGCTCTTCGTTCTTCATTGCTGAAGTCAGAAGTTGGAACTGGTTCTCAAATCAATCAATCTCAAATCAATTTATATTATATTAGACAATGGAAGTTCAAACTGATGAAATACACCACGAAACATTGTCAACCACCTTCAAACAATACGATAGAAGGTCGCCTGTTGATCTTTGTTTCCGAAAACTATATTGATGACCGCTCAAGATGTTGATGTTTTCCAAATATTTGAAGATATGCTGGTTTACGGTTCCTCAAAGATTTTTGATATCACTGAAATCAAAGCGACTGGTTTATAGTTATTTGGAAGTATATTTTGCCCTTTTGAAAATCTTCCAACAAGAAGGAAAAATCCCTTTCTTGTAAGACAGGTTGAAAAGTCTGCAAAATACTGGTGTGAGTTCATGAATTCAAAACTTCCCGAAAAAATCTTCTGCAAAGTATGTAAATTTATAAACTGAAAAATTCCCAATTATCGAATTTATTTGAATAACTCTCTTTTGCTGAGTCTGTTCTCTTTACTCTGTGATAATCATCAATCTATTCTAGATCCATATCTCAATTTATTGCTTCTTTTCAGCCCACTACTGTATGATGTCGTTAAGCGATTTTCTGCCAATTTTTCTCTACAAATTCAAATTGAACCAGAGCATTGCCGAAACAGCCCGAAAAATCAACCAGGCATTTGGCAATGAAAGTGTTAATGAACGTACCATTCCACGAAATTTCATTCTTGGGATTTTAGCCTTAAAGATGAGCCCCAAAGTGGTCGACGTACAGTAATCCAAGACGAGAATTTGGAGATCATGTTGAAGAGTGACTCATCATAAACAATGACGAAAGAACTGAGTGTCAGCTCCCATGCGATTTTTGTTGGTTTGTTTATTGTCTATTCACCCAGAAAAAAAGGGAGTTTTTTCATTATTCACAGAATGTTTTTTAAGTTATTGAATTTAGAAAGTGTACCGCTTAACTTTCTGATTATTTCTTTCATATGTAGGTGCCATCGAAAATGTCTATCTAAATGGATACCTAGATATTTCAATGACTCGCCTTCAGGTATGTGATTATTGTTTCCTATATTTAGGGGTCCCATATTGGGTAATATACTGCAGTATGATGTGAAAGGCAAATATTTGGTTTTTTCGAAATTGATCGTAAGTTTATTGTGACAGAACCATTTTTCGATCTCGATGAAATCTTTTCATGCAGACATTTTCAATTGGTCGGTACAGTCGGTATACAAGACAGCCGTATCGTCAAAATTTTAACTTTTGTTGGTAATCCAATCGTACTTTCGATAAAGTGGCAAACGTAGATATTTTTTCACAAACTACAAAACCTCTCAATTGAATTATGAAAAAGAAATTATGAAAATATTATTCCACTGTTAGTCTCTTGAAATTTATCGATAATGATAGTTTCTTAAATCGCACATTTTATGTATGAATACATGATCAAAAATTTCCCCCAGGGAAACAAAAATAACTACAAATTCCCTGGGAGTAGTTGAAAAAATGCAATATTATGGTGAGAATAACCGCAGATATATAAAAAATTATAAATTCTCCATGGGAATCAAATCGAAGCTAATGAAGTGTATCATCATCCCGACAATAATGAACACATAAAAAGCGATGTGTATTATTTGAATAAATTGAATATAAATTTACATATTCCATTACAGAAGAAACAATAACCGTCAATTCAGTAGGATCGATTGAAAAAAAAACAATAATCGAAGTTCCCATCTACAAACAATCGCAATGGTTGAATGCACCTAGAATGGCTTGTCCAGCGGCTTAGAATAGAACGAATCTGATAGCACAGTCATATAAGTCAAAAACTTTTTCTTGAGTATACGAAAAAATATTGGATAGTAATCAACTGCTTTTGTTAAAATATTCGTTCAGAAAATTACATAATTGTAATGTAATGGAAGTAAATGATTTGAAAACTTTAGTTTTATAACTGTTTTTCGTGTGGGGTCATCATTTTTCCTCAAAACCTTGTTTTCGAAGTTATCTGTAAACTCGACTTGACCATCCAAATTTACGCACAATAATTGAAATGAACAATATAGTTTTCAATAACATACTCAAACAAGGAACTATCAAAATTGAAGAGAATGTTTATTTGTTATAATTCTGTTAGAATACACTCATTTTCTCAAATAAAATAGTTTATTTGGTCGACCTTGATACATGGGAGCCACAATAAACCCTCGTTGGGTGCAGTAGAGGGTTTACTAGATTCTTATAATCTGTATCTACCTACTCACCCACTTTCATGAGTTGTGGGTAAGTTTAACAAATCAAAATTGTATTTATTGTTCTGCTTGGGGCATTTTTTTAGTATTCTACATTATTCCAAAATAAATTATTGAGAAAGATTTGAGAATGCAAGGCTTTTATTTTGTCTGTTTCCAAATATTTCTAGGAAAAATAATTGTCTGTCAATTACAACCAACCAGACTGAATAATAACAATTTATTTCATGTTAGAAAGTACTGCTTTCGCTGATGCCCAGATACTCAAGCTTGGGTTATGGATATGATTGCTTATATTGAGGCTGGATATGAACATGATTGAAGACGTATTGTTCCATCGCTGGATCTGGACAGAGCATTTGTTACAGTTGACTATGAAATAACACTGTAGAAACAAAGTTGCTTTCAAAATTACTTGTATGATAGAAAACCGCACCATTGCATAGAAAATCAATAGAGCGCCATTGAAAAGTCATTTTGTGGAGGATCTCTTTTGGATCCTTTTCTGTCCCGCATCTACAGGATGTTTATTAAACATGCGGCAAAAATGTAAGGGACTATTCCTTGAACTATTTTCAGGATTACGAGAACGAGAAAACTCCAGAAAAAAGTAAAATAGTTTTTGAATTGGATTGCATTTTGAAGTGCAATGATTTTTTTGCTATTGCAATAAACATTTCTGTGATGACTATTTGAAATATATTCTAGAATACTCTTCAATGTTGTAATGAAGTAGGCGACATACGAAACCTACATTGACCGTGCTATGAAATAAGTGTGCTGAGTGGGCCTCAAAAAGCGGTGTAAATAATTAGAAAATTCCCCATAATTGCCGCAGTCATTCCGAAATTTACATGTGTACATTGGCTACAGTGAGACAAACAGGTAGACCCGGACTTGACGCACTTTTCCACCTGTTTTTTACATGGACTTCTGTACAAATGGGCATTGGGTGGGGCTTATATCTTGGTACAATCATTGTCGCGGCAACCAATCCGGTGGAAAGGCTAATGCCGGTAATGCCAGGTTACAGTGCATAATGTGCATATAATGTCGGCTTTATCGGATCTGAGACGTGAGCTATGTCTGTCCCACTTCACTTCATTATTCTCAAGATGGAAGCCTCGATATGTGATTAATATACGAATGTCGACTTGATGTTTCGGTATTATAATTCTCAATCTTCCAGCCGCAGAAAACGAAAATTCTTGTGAGTTTGAGCGATTCCTGCTTTTGTGGTTGACTACTATCAATAGTTTTGATAATTTGTATTAAGAAATTATTAATTCAGCTGGATTTAATATTTTTAACATCTCATAGAATCTTCGAATGACGAACCATGAAACGACGAGCTACTTGGTACTTGTCATTACACTTAAAAAGGCGTCCATGGTCAAAAGTTTCGTTTTCATAGACTCTACAACTTGGTCAATGAAAAAATGGTTTTTCTGCCGGAAAATAACCATAGGCACGTGTTTCGGACTTTTGCGCCATCTTCAGTATGGTGCAGTCAAGTGTAAGGATGGGAAACACTTGGTTACCAAAAGAAAGAAAAACAAATGCACGGAGCCACCAGCAAGGAGTCAGCCGTACATTTGTGGTTTTAGTTATTAGATCTTCTGTTCACAAGAAAACTATCATAATTACCATGGAGGCAGGACCCAGGAAATAATACAAATATGGAGGTTATTGAGTATCTTGATATAGATACCGAAGTTGCCTAAAGCTCGACACATGTGTGTATAGTTTGCCATTTTGTGGAGTGTTTCTGTATCTATCAACTGTATCTTTATAACTTCTGTATCAATATCCGACATACTGTAACATTCTATTTCTACACTTTTCATTCTGTATTGTTTGAAAGACAATCTGAACACAAAAACCCTATCTGCCGAATTTGAATTGTAGAATGTGGAAGCATAAAAGTATCAAAGTATAAGTACTACTTTTGACATAGAAACAGGAATGATTTGGACACAACGCAGAAATCGTGTTGGACATGTCTGGCTGCGCTGTAAAACATAGGTCTGAGGTGGCTGCTACTTGAGACTGCCGGAATCCCAGATCTCAAGAATCAGAAGAGTTTATTTTGGAGAAGTCTAAAACACCATTCTCAAGTTACCTTCGTTAGTTTCTGGAAATATGATTTCGATCAGCAGTTGTAGCGGTAAGTAGTTACCTTTACTTTGTTATATTTCCTATTGGAGCGAACATTAGGAGGAATAGGAAATTTCAGAACCTTGACACCCACTTTTTTAAGCCAGTGAAAATTTATGTTCAACAGTGATAATTCACTATTTTCATCCATTCATTTCAAGAGTAGGGATAAGAAACTTTACTGAGACTTTCAAGTAAACCGTATTCTTTATTTTATTGGTATTCTTGGAGTGTCTTCTACCACGATGTAACTAAGTTGATCTACAGTGATGAATGTTGAGATGTGGTACAGTATTATTCCTAGAAACATTGAATTTCTATAAAAATCAAGAATCGACATTCGCTCTTGCCTCCGCAAATCAAGAGCTAGATTATTGACTAGTACCAGCTCCATCTCATGAACAAAGCCCCAAGTGAGAAAGAAACTTCCCATGTACCTATAAAAAGTACCCCCACCCACGTAATCAACTTCAGTCAGAACCTTGAAAAAGCTCTGTGTTGCAAATGAAAATTGTTCGTCCTCTATACAGACTTTCATCGCAATGATTACCATGTGATTAAGTTATTACGTCAGATATTTTTTAGAATCGTGGTAATTAATTTTTGAATTGTCAAGTTATTATCAGAAAAGTAATAAATAGTATATTTTGCATTCTTATCACACTCAAGGTTTCCCATTTCTTACAATAATGGCGACTGTGACGGGACCGACAGTGGAAGATTTGAAAGTACTTCAAAAGACAAGGATTTTCCACAGACGAATGCTTGAAAGGCAAATGGAAGATCTCAAAACTATTTTGAGCCAAGTTGGATTGCAGAAAGGAGAGTTTGCAGCGTTAATGAATCAAATAGAAGATAGGGGCCAGCGGACAGGGGACAGGGGACAGCGTTATTGCATTAGATGAACAAATTCCAACAGAACTAGTCAGAGCAAACACCGGCGATGAAGAAATTGAACAGGAGTTATCATCGGCAGAATATTACCGTACCGAGTACATCAGAAGCAAGTCAAAAGCTTATTTCGTACAGAACGAACACAATAAATTGAAAGATTCAACTTCCTAGGATGGAACTGAAGAAATTTAATGGCGAGGTTAAGAATTGGATAGGCTTCTGAAGTCAATTCAAAAAGATTCATGTTGATGAAGAAATTGCTTAAGAAGATAAGTTCCAATAGTTATTGCAATCAATGGAACCAGGTTCAAAGGCGCAAAAATTGGTCGAAAGATATCCACCGTCAGGAGCTAATAACGACAAAGCGGTCGGGCAACTGAAACCTAGGTTTGCCAGAGACGAATTTCTTATAGGAGTGTATATTAGGGAGCTCCTAGGGCTTCAAAAAATAATACAGGTATGTCTCTGTCTAGTTTGTTTGACAAACTAGAAACACAGTTAAGGGCGCTTGAAACGTTAGGTGCCACTTCTGACAAATACGCAGCCATGCTGTATCCTTTGGTGGAATCTGCACTTCCTGAAGATATTTTGAGGGTATGGGAGCTAGCTACGACATTGGGACAAGTTCTCGATTATGCGAGTATTTTTTCTGCAAGTCTATAGTGTCAACCATTGCAGTCTTGGTTGATTTTTCACACTGAGTTTGTGGTGGATGCTTTCAAAGAAGACTACGCAGTTATTTTGGGAAACATATGGTTGGTTACTCGGTATGAATTCAAAGACAGGTAAACTTTTCATATCAGCCAAGAAATCATGTTGTCCCATTCATTTTAGTAGGTTAGGTTAAGTTAGGTTAGGTTAGGTTAGGTTAGGTTAGGTTAGATTATATAACTATATACTATAAACTTATTTGGGGGAGAGAACAAAGTTGATATTTGACATTAACAGGAAGTTGTTTGTTATTTTGATCATTGTAATGATAGGTGAACAGTTATTTGTTGATACATATGGTACATCAAAGAATTTAATGGGTCTTGTTGTTCTTTTGGGAATTCTCTCTTCCAGTGAATATTTGAGATTGGGACAGTTATAATTTTTTTTATAATATATATTTTATAACACATTAACACTATACTTTCCTGTCTTCTATTTTCTAGACTCGGTATTTTAAATTCATTTCGTAGTGCTACTGTTCTAATTGTACTATAATCCGGGTATACTTTATATTTCTTGTAATATAAAAATGTCAGAAATCTGTTTTGAATTTTTTCTAATCTATTTTTATAAACAATATAGGAAGGATGCCATACTACAGCCCCATATTCAAGTTTGTGTCTGACCAAACTATTATAAAGTGTAGTAATCACTTTAATATTATTGAAACGTGCACTTTGTCTCATTACAAATTCCATAGTGCCTGAGATGCTATATAATCCAAATGGGGTTTGTATGAGAGTGTGGAGTTATAGTATATACCTAAATCTTTGACAGTCTCTACCCTGGATAATTCAATACCATTTATTAAGTGATTGTATAGTGTCTTATTCAGTTTTCGGGTACAAGAGAGGACAGAATATTTGGATATATTGAACGGAAGATCATTTTTCACACTCCATCGATAAACACTATTGATGTCCTCTTGTAGTTTGACACAATCTTGTAAGTTTTCGATCTTCCAATATCTCCGGAAATTTCAGTAAGACCCGGAAAATATTGTGGAAGCCTTGGCTTCACAACCTCACCCTTCAAAGATATTTGTTCGAAAAAGTTTATTTTGTGGATAGTGGAATAACCAAATATGTGAATTTCGGCACTAGGATGAAAATTGTGCCTTGTATCAAATGTCGCTCGTTGGTGGATAGACGCAACATATACGTTCCAACATTCCAATTGACGTTCATTTTGAGGTGGCTAGACAGTTCGCTTGGGATGATAAATTCCCAAATCATGTTGAAATCGTTAATGGTACTCGTGGCTTGGTGGTTATAAAAAAATGAGAGTTTGTTGTTGTCACCCATTTTGTTGAGTTCCAGAGTGTGGGGTTGAGTGCTCAGGTGTTCTGGAAATTGATACCAAGTTAAATACTTAAGCTGAATATTGTATACTGATAACAATAGTGATAATGAAGGCCATTAAATCCAAAAAATTAATTTACATGGCTTTAAATGAATCAAATATTGGGCAAGGTTCAATTTATTCAGATGATGAACTAAATGTATGTTCTATTGTTCTGCATGCCTTAACAACATGATTCTTAAAACACCCTGTATATTATCGAGTCACAGATGAAATCAAAGCCCCAAACCTGTCAATGCAGCGCATTTCCTGATATTCAGTACAGAAATGAAACAGTAGTAGAAACCAAACGGTTAAACAAATACGAATCCCATTTTTAGTGGGACCACCCACAGGTGGCGCCCCGATGCGGCTTTTAGAGAAGCAAAGCCGCCGAGGCAAAGCCGCCGCTTCTTATTAACTTCTTTTGTGGGCATGTCGTCGTCCGACCGTGGCCTTTCCTCGTGATTAATATCATTTCAAAACGTGAAATCAAAATGCGATTCCTCGGATTCGATATATTAGATTTCTTGACACGCTTTGATGAATTCTAATGGATATTGTGGATTTCGGTTCTTTGATTCCTTTACAATGTGTCAATATGCATCAACAAACTTTTGATGTTTGGAAATTATTGTTGGGAATGAATGATTTTAGTTCGAGTAGAAAATGATTGAGAATATTGAGTTAATTACGTATATTTACTGTTGTTGATATTGAAACTAGCGAAGCTTCACAATAAAAGACTACGGCTCGTCATATTTGGTCAGTAAAGCATGAATTTCCAAGTTTCCGAATTCAATTTCCGAAATTTAAAAATTACTTGGAAAGACTTCAGCGGAACGTGATGAAGTCAACAAGGGATTCGTAGTTAAAAACCACAAAAAATAATAACCTGATGCAGTGATATCAATAAAATTGATTTTGCTGAGAATAGAGAATCAATTCTACATAAATATCTACTGAACATCGTTATGATTGAGTATACTTCAATAATGTATTTGTCTTTCATTAACATCATGAAATTCATCAAAGATGATGGAATATAATGATACAGAGAACTAAATCTTCAATTGAAAAAAATTCAATGCAGAAGTTGTAAATATAGAGCTCTACAACTTTTGTATACACAATTTTTCCACGTAAACTGAAATTTTATGAAAAAACTAACTAGTTCTTTCGTTTTTTGCTTCGTTCTCCTACAAAAATCTTGTGTTTATCATGATATTTGCTGAAAACTCACTCTTCCGTCTTATGAATATCCCTTGAATCGAGATTTTCAGTATAATATTTCATTTTAATGTAGTGGAAAATTTTTTTTCAAGTTGGCATTGATTGGATTACTTCTAGACTGTTCGAAAGAAAAATTGAGTCAAACCAAATAATTTACCCAATCGTATATATCAACGATTTGTAAATACTTTTGTTAAATAATGCAACTTTACATTGTACACTTTTCGAGGATTTCCACTGAAAATTTTTACAAATACTAAAAATTTCAATTCAAAAGTTAATTAAAATTATCACATTTTTCAGTTTTTTGTTTTTCTTGACATTTCTGTCAAGAAAGTGATAGGGAAGTGATAGGGAGCACATCCCTATCACATCCCCAATGAATATGTAACAGAGCTCTCATCAAATTGAGTACTTTTTTACATCTAAGAGTCAGGTCGCTAATATGTGGGCTCATGTTGATTTTTTGTACAAAAATCTTGTACTTTCTTTGTCATCAAGAAGTTCACCATCCAGTTCAAGTCTAGATTCTAGATGTGGTTTTCTCAATCTACAGAAGTGAACATAGATTTTAAAAACCTTATTCCTAATAGCTTTGCCTGTTTCGAAAGTTGGTCTGATGTTCTTTGTAGGGTAGTTTCAGTATCTTCTATTGATGGAGCTAAGTAAAACCTTGTCAGATCATCAACATATAAGCTTCGTCCTATCTTTTCGTTGAATTATCAAGCAGATGATTCATAGCTATTGCAAAAAGGAGAACGCTCAGTGTGGAACCCCATTCTTTAGAACATACAATGTATGTGGAACATACAATGTATGTTCTCGATCATTGTGGAGCATTTCTGGAGTGATTTGCGACATTCATTTGAGATTAGTTGCCGAGATGCAAGAGGAGTACAGTAAATTCTGCTTTTCAAATGATTCCACAGAAATAATCTAAAGGCGAAAGGTCTGGTGATCGTGGTGGCCATTCGATGGTGCCCCGTCTCCCAATCCAGTGATCCAGAAAAGTCTCATATAAATACTGCCAAACATGCAAAGCATAGTGCGGAGGAGCCCCATCTTGCTGAAATATTAACAGATCCTCCCGATAATTGTGGTCATTTTCAATGATATCAGTGAGAAGGGGATTAATAGTATCTTCCAGAAGCTCCAGATACATTTGTCCGGGTAAAAATACGGTCACCAAAAATTCCAGCCCATACATTTAATTTTTGTGGACGTTGAGTATACGCTTCATGAAAACTGTGAGGATTTGAATCAGCCCAATAGCGACAATTATGGCGAATAACTGTGCCATTTAGAAAAAAAGAACATTCATCACTGAAGCATATGTTGAAAGCAAAATGTGGATTTTCCATCGCTGGTTCACTAACCAACTCGCAAAATTGCAAGCGTCGATCGAAACCATATTCATTCAGTTCTTGCGTTAATTTAATCTTGTAAGGATGCATTTTATGGGTGCTAGTTCGTGACACCTCGGAAACAAATGCTAACTTTCTTGTGCTCAAAGTATGGTCAAGCTCAACATGGCCCAGAATTGCCACTTGTGTCGGCTCATTTGTTAGTGATGGTTCGATTTGCCGTTTTTTATTTGTTACAGATCCAGTTGCGCGAAATTTTGCAATTAAATCGAAAACATACTGTCGCGGCACATCCTTCTCATGTTGTTGATTGAACAGTTCAGCAGCTCTCGCAGCACAACGTCTATTTCCATAGTACAGTAGCATATAGTACAGTACAACTCAACCCTCTCTGCAGTTGTGTGAACCATTGTTTTTTTAGCAACACTTTACGGCACTCGCTACTAGCAATAATGTAGATATCACTTATAACATATAAATGAGAAATAGAAACAGCGTTTTAACCAATTTTTAATTGTAATAGTCCTCTTATCAAAGAAGAACTAAAAAATTAACAAAAAAGTAGCCTAAGAAACAAGTGAAAGAGTTCCAATTACATTCCAACTAAGCAGTGGCGTACAACAATTTGTTGCTATCAACAATATAGAACACGTTAATTATCGGAAAGAACTCTTTTGAAAACGTCCAAATTTGAAAAAATGTACGCACCATTGTTTAGAGAATTCCAAGATCTTCCAAAAGATGTGCGACTCGCCCCCTATTCCCTATTGAATTTCCGAGGGTTGTTCACCCCTCTGCTCCGGGGTTGAAGTGACGACTCTGTGAATGGATAAAAAACTGTCCCCCTCCCAATAAAAATCGACCTGTCTGAGGGTTTTTTCGGATTTGCAAGATTAGTACCCAAAACCTCCATGTCGAGTTTTCAATGGCCCACTCTGTTTAGAGCTGCAAGGAGATTATTTTGAAAAACTATTTTTTTACAAAATTTCTGTTTTCATTGTTGGTTCGGTTATTTCTGGGACCACCCTGCCTAGTTAGTGTACAGATATTGTCCAATTTTGTTTATACCTTTCCATACAGCTGACTGGATCGGAATGTTTGTTAACAATGGGTGGAATATCGTCATATCCTGTTGTCAAGAAGTACATATTAGTCCCATTTTTGGTCTAGTTTTCCCAGATTGTTTGCGATATTTGTCACCACCAGGTACTGTCTTTAGAAAAATTGATCTTTGACCAATCATTGTTTCTTTAATTTGTGTCTTTTTCCACTAAAGTCTAGACTTCTACGAAAGCGTTGAAGGGCCACACAAAAATATTTTTTTCGATTTGTATAATTCTGACTTTCATCTCAGAATTCTGAGTTGCAAGTCGGAATTCTGACTTGAATCTTAAAATTCTGACTTGCAAGTCAGAATTCTGACTTGTATNACTGATTCAAAATACTACAATAAACACTATGGTAGGACGTTTTATCTGTTGAATAACAGATCAACTCGGACAACGATACAGGCATAAAGCTAGTCGACTACAAAGTCAGAATTCTGAGATACAAGTCAGAATTCTGACTTGTATCTCAGGGAATAATAATGATACATTCAGTATTATAAGGCAGTTTTTTGCATTTATCAAAATATGAAGATTATGAAATTTTTCTCATTGTTTGAATCGCTTCTTTCGATATAACTGGAGATACAATTGCGGTATCGCCAAAAATATATGCAGGCATTTCTTCTGCGAAGAATCCTGCACTGACACCTATCGGATACAATCCCACGCCTTTCGTAGTATTAGCCAGAGGAGTAGTTGTGTTCTGACGATCTCACTCCATTAAACTACTGTGTAGGTAAGTGAAGACTGGCACACACAAGTCACTTACAAGTCAGAATTCTGAGATACAAGTCAGAATTCTGAAATACAAGTCAGAATTTTGACTTGCAAGTCAGAATTCTGAGATGCAAGTCAGAATTTTGACTTGCAAGTCAGAATTCTGAGATACAAGTCAGAATTCTGACTTACAAGTCAGAATTCTGAGATGAAAGTCAGAATTATACAAATCGAAAAAAATATTTTTGTGTGGCCCTTCAACGCTTTCGTAGACTTCAGTATTTTCATTACTTTAAAAAAAGTATAATTAGTTAACGTCGTTCATTTTCCTTCTGGCATCAAAATATCTATCAGGCCTGAAACACTAAACTCAATAAATAACGTTTTATACCTGTATATCGGGGAAAACAGAAATAGAATTGTTATCGGGTCGGGTCAGGATCGTCGTAAATTGGGCCATTTGACGCGAATCTCCGAATCAAGTTTTATTGGCCGAAAAGCCGAAGATATGTGTTTCTCCTTTCCACCACGAGCGCTCTGTGACTGATAGTTTTTATATTGCTGAAGGGTGGAACACCCCGAACCGTCAGATGTTGTCTTTGGAAGAGTTTCGCGAATATCTGTTTGGTCCGACACGCTGGGGAAATAAAAGATTTGATGGCATACATCCAATCAGTATTTAGAGACGCAGCTGACACTTGTGATGGGGTTGCTTTACGAAATATGAACGTTTGTCGAAATGTATGATGTCGCAAATATTTACTGAGCTGTCTCAAAAGAATAGCTGACATGGTCGAGGGTCATTTTGGGTACAGGGTGGAAAACAAACACCAAGACATGAGATTTGTTGAAATAAATCACTGGCATTCAAAAAAACAACAGGTGATTTTGAATAATATCCTAAATTTATTTACCAATTTCCCACCAACTGAAGTGACTGAGCTAGTTTAGCGGCTCTTAGATAGAAACCATATTAATTATGTAATAAAATAGGGAATTATAGATTTACCCATCATTTGTCTATTTCAAAATTATTTTTAATTCATTGAAAATGGAAAAGCTAATAAAAGGAAACCTGTTGAGTCCTTTGCTAGCTGAAATTATTAGAGATAACTTCGGGAATGAAATCAATAATTGTTGGCCTGTTTTACAGGTACAGTTAGACAAGTTTGTGTAATTCGTCAATTATATTCATCCGTCAATCAAAGTCACCACTGAAATGGGGTTGAATAATTCAATAAATTGTCTAAACTTGGCTATTATTATAATAAATAATAAAAATTATTACACTGTTTTCCATAAACCATCTTATAAGAACATTGTATTACCTAAATCCTCGACACATCCATATCAGATGAAATTACAGTATTAGATAGTATGCTTTACAGATATTGAATATTTCACTGTCAGAAAAAATGTTCAGCAAACTGAGTTTTATCAAATAAATTGCTCTCAGCAACAAGGTAGATATTATCACCTCCATTCTTTCCAAAGAACTACAAAGGTCTATCCCATGGATAGTTAACGTCACAGGACATCGACATTATCTAGTGAACCCACCAATAAGATCGCAAAACAGATAATAATTCATGCAAATTCATCGTCTATTGATGATTTTGGTGTTGGATGGATCAAGAGTAAAAAATTTGACGTGTGGTTCTTGCCAAAAAGTTTATTTCGGCTAAACGGGAGGAACGTTTTCTCAAAGAACGAAAGAACATACGAGAAGTTTCTATGAATATGAAGTTTCGATAGTGAATGTTTTAGAATAATATGGATATCGATAGATCTAAATATTTTGAAAATTCATTGAATGAGCAAATAAAATTGAATACTTCTTCTATATTGAATCTTTTTTGTGATTTGTAATGTTCTAGTTGGAACAGTATCTAGTAATGAATATTATTGGAGTTTTACTCCAATAACAAACCGTTATTTTTTAACGAAACACGTGTTTCGATCACCAAATGATCATCTTCACAGGAAAATCAAACTAAATATACATACAATGTTTAAATTGAAAGGGTTATATTTTTGGGAGTGACAAATTTTTGGGAAGGATGGAGTAATAGAAAGCCAAACACTTTTTTCCCAAACATACAATGTTCTTATTCATACCATAGATACGTCTGCTAGGTACCTGCGTCTCAGTTGTGTTGAATTAATTTTACAATGTGGAGCTATCAGGAAAATTTTATAATTGAAATATTACTTCAACAAGCTTATAACATGCTATTAGGTATTGGTCCACCAGCGTTGTTTATAATATTATTTTGTGTTGTTGTTAAATTGTCTAACTAATCTCACTGAACTGAAGTCTATGGAGTGATTCTGTTGCGAAATATGATGAGCGACTGCTGATTTTTCTGGTCTTTCAAATTTTAGGTGTGCTGTGTTCCTTATATATTCGATAGATCTTTTAGTCTGTCCATAATATTCTGCATTGCAGTCCTCACATTCAATTTTATGAATTCTAGACATTTCCAAATTCTCGAATGTGTCCTCTAGATTTCCTAAAAGGCTCTGTAGTGTATGACTTCGTGTATTGGTGGTATGGAACTGAAATATATTTATCTTGGTTTTGTTGATTTCAGCTCTTGAAGGAAATACCAGCCAACTCACTTGACACTGGTATGGAACTGAAATATATTTATCTTGGTTTTGTTGATTTCAGCTCTTGAAGGAAATACCAGCTAACTCACTTGACAAATGTCATAAATTGCTTATGAAGTAGAAACATTAAAATATACTCCATACTAACCCAAATGAACAGCTCAAACAAACGCTATTCATAACTGACGTAAATGGATACTTTTCCTTACTTGTATTTGAGAGTTCTGTTCAAGCTATTCAACCACTTCAAAGATCCAGTATCACCAATCAAGTTTATCCCAACTGAGTCTTCTAATTTTTACCAAAAAACCTTTTTAAACATCTTTTCTTTTGAAGAGATTGGTTTGTTTTCCATCTGTTTTGCATTTGTCTATATCGCAGATATATTTTCCTAGCAGGGCAAAGCAATTTGGGATTGTTCTAAAATTTTAATTTCTTTTAGATCATGAAAAACGCTGCTAAACAATACTTGTGAAAGACCTTGCACAAGTACCTATCTGATTCAATTCAGAAGTATGATGATTAAGAGTCATTTTTTCCAAAAATATTTGACAATATCAGCTTTCCTCAAGATCTCTGAATATTTCATGTCTTATATTGTTACTTATCTCGTCCGGACAAAATTCATCTTGCCTGTCTAGATGATAGTTCACCAATTTCCGATTCTTCTCAGAATCCACCTGGCACTCAAATTTCAAGAACGATCAAATGCGGTTTGTTTCCTATGGATCGGTAGAAAAAATGCAGTCTTCAAACGAATAAATTATACGTTTGAATCACCTCAGGGCAACCGTCGATAGAGTTCGCCCATTTGCATATTCATGAGGAACCGTACTTTTGCTTCAGAAACAAAAATGCTGATTTTTTATGTGGTGCATACATGCAAGTATTTGTGAATTATGGAAACCAAGAATTCCAGTCCATCCGAAGTGGAACGGGATGTGCCGAAGGTTTTGATATGATTTTGTGTGCTGTGATAATAATAATGATGATATATCCAACAATTACAATCATTTGGACAGAAATAAAATTATGGATGATCCTAGTACTGATACCCAAATCAAAAGGGTGATTGAAAACATCAGCATCAATACTCAATAGAGACTCTAAATCAATTGTTTACCTAAACTGAAGTAGTAAGAAAAATACAACAATGTTTACAATTTTTTTTGTAGATTATGCACATTACTTAGATTGAAATTAAAAGCATGGTGTTAGTTTACAAATGAGACTGCAGTTTTGTTGAAGGTTGACTTGGGTTAGACGATTCAGGTTGGACAAGGTTAGGGTGACTTGAGTTAGACCATTTAGGGTGGACGAGGTTAGGTTGAATATTCGTAAATTCCATTGTTCGAAATTCTGGACGGAAATAATATGGAATTCTCAATCAGGTCGTTCTCTGGAGGAATAAAATCACATCTTCAAAAATGGAACATAGCTTTGGCCCCTACGTTGGTATATTCTATCAATTCTTGAGCTGAGAAATTTCAACTCGTCAATAACTTTGCAGATGGGCTCTTCAACATTCAAGCGATTATCATCATTATTCAACTAGAAATAATGAATTGAGATACAAATCAATGACTCACTTGTCAAAAACAGTCAAAAGACTAAGTTCCTTGGAGTTATTATAGATGAGAACCTCGACTGTCAAAGCATCATAAGCAAAATCAATCCTCTTGGATGTATGTTTAGAACTCTAAGACCAATTCTAAAAAGTTATCAGATGATAATGTTGTATCATAGCTTAGCAGCTTTTATTATGATATATGGTATATGTTTGTGGGGCTACTCAACAATGTTTAATGATGTATTCTAGGTACAGGAGATGCTGATTAAGAATAATTGCTGGAAAGAAAAGAAACAGATCATGTAGACCAATTTTCAAAGAATTAGGGTTCTCACTCTGCCATGTCTACTTATCTTGGAATCATGTTTGTAGATATTCAGTAACAACAGTACTTTCATGAAAATCAGACATATACACTCAAAAAAAACTAGGCAAACAAATGATTACTATGAGCCCATTTGTAATTACAAAGTGACAACCAATGCTCCGTCACACCTAGGCCTGAAACTATTTAATAAACTTCCCTGTGATATTAGCACCAGAATTTTCACTTATTTTTTAGTTTATTTCACTCATCTCAAAATTTGTCAAAGTTTTTCTACTTTTCTCTTAGCCTTTTGATATCAAAACCGTTATGTATAATTTTTTAATCTTTCGGTATGGTGAAATTTGTGTTTTTTTTATTTTTTCGGTGAAACGTTACATTTCATATCAAGAAACTCCTAATATTATTTAAGTTCCATCAATGAAATCTCCGACTACACACACCCTGTGTACAGCATGAGACAATGGCACGACATCAAGAGAGATATAATCAAAAAGTGGGCGTCGTGTTACAAAACACAAATAAGTAGGCGTTTCAGACTATAATTACACCCAATTATCTAAATAATAATTGGTCGTGTATTTGGCAAGTGATGACAATGACAAATGTGTAATTAAACCTCCATTTTGAGGAGCATTGTTTAAACTACGATAAATATTTGTCTTGTTACTCTGTTTACAATATAATTGTTAGGTTCATTTGTTTTTGAGTAATATATAGTAATAATATGTGCAGGGTTTTATATTTGCTAAACATACACTAATTACTTTAACGTTATACAATTCATATTCATAACTAAAACATCACAAATAATTCCTGCAACATTATTTACATTCATTTTAATCAGGGCGATGATGGAGTTTTCGTCATTTGTTTGGATGGAAATTTAATAGCGTACGAGTTGAATAAATGACTGAAAATATTCCATGACAGCGATTGTAGGCATAACGTGTGATCATTTGATGACGATTTCATTTTGTAATGAAAAATAATTTCAAATGAAGAGGAAAGACAGGTTCATTTTTAGTTGAGGGGTTCAATTATTGTATACAGCCTTGTTAGTGGACATTTCTTTAACATGAAATATATTTCGTTTTCAACAAGATTCATCATTATCTCATCATATACTTTGAGTCTCATTGTATCAGTAGATTGGTAGAAGAGGACCAGAGGATTGGCCTCCAAGTTCACTCGATTTAGTTCCTATGGAATCTTTGGCCTAATTTGTTTGAAGAATATTGTTGTTGATGAATATTGTAGCAAATACAGGTTCATTTCAGGAAAGTTCTACTTCTACGTCTTCAGGCCTCCAACAATTCTCGCTCACTTCAATAAATGTCAGATGACTAAAAATAAGATGTCGGAAAATGAAAAGTCAGTGTTTTATGCAATTAGCAGGGAGGACTGGGACAAAAAATACATTGGTCAAACTAGGCGAAACATTGAAACTCGTTCCAAAGAACACGCATCTTAATCCGATTTCGTAGACCAGAAAAATCCAATGTCGTTCAAGGTCC
Organism: Leptinotarsa decemlineata; assembly: GCF_000500325.1. Classification (NCBI taxonomy): domain Eukaryota; kingdom Metazoa; phylum Arthropoda; class Insecta; order Coleoptera; family Chrysomelidae; genus Leptinotarsa; species Leptinotarsa decemlineata. Next base: position 1,055,016 of record NW_019293579.1, on the reverse strand, counting down.
AGAAGTGATGTAATTTTCCAAACGGATATTTCCATAGAATTCATTTGAATAAAATAGATGAATCGACACTGTATCGTTTCCACAAGTAAAAAAGTGAAACTTTCTTCCTCACATTCTCCAAATACAGCCCTAGGACATATCCGGCTACAAATCCTAACATCAGGAATTCCCGGGACTTCCTGAAGGGTAGGAAACTGTGCGGAATACTTATGCCAGAATGTAAACAAGTAGGAAATGTGCCGACGCATTGATTCAAAGTTATCTTAAAGGTGCACCGACACAGGGCGTTAATTGGAGTCCGAGTTGGCTGGGGTGTCAAAGGGGCTCTTTGTTAGAGGAGACTGACCGCTCCAGACTTGGCCCTTTGATATCCGGTGTCTTAGTGTTACGCGACTGTTTGGAGGTGTTGCGGTATTTAGCAATGTATGAGCACTTTGAGATTGCCGGTCTCTCTGTGTGCCGTACTTGCATTTTGAAATTCCGCACCATCAAAGCTGTATCTGCTAGCATTGTGAGTATTCCTGTGAAAATGTCACTTGAAAGACATTACTTTTACGGGGCTCGGCTGATGTTTACTCAAAGGGTTTTCTCGTTTCTAGCTAAACGTGAAGCGGTTTCTTTGCAGTTGTGTTTTTGTCAAGAACAATACTTCATTCAATTTTCAAGTAGATATTCATTTATTCCTTACATACGTGAAACTTCTGATCCAAAATTGAACAGTGATCATTATGTTATACTATAAATGAGAAGGTATTCACACACTACGTAATTCATTAATATTCTTCCCACAAAAAAATCAAAAAAGGCATGCTTCATCATGGAGCAAAAAAATCATTTTCCAAATATTTAAAAAAATATTGAGACTCGTGTAGCGGATGTTTCACCCTTATTCTACGAAATAACTTCTGGGAAATGTGAGAAAAAACAATAATTCATTTGAATTAACACTGGAAAATATTTTTTATACCATCACGAGTTTTCCATTCATTCATTTTTATGCATAATCTATGCTTGTATTTTTTCTTCTCATCTGCATTTTTTGTATTAATGTGGCTTCCACCATTTATCTGAGCAAACATGATACATTGAAAGATATTTTTTAGCATCACGTCTGAAGTTATGAGAAGCTGGGGCAACAACATTTATATGAAGTTTTGAAAATATTGTTCATTTTATTCAGAGAGAAGATGAGATTCTCCTTCCTCGATGTCAATTACTCAATCACATTATTGAATAATTTTTGAAAGTCATTGCTTTCATTCTCTCTTTGGAATAATCCCACATTTTCTGTATGGAGATTAATCTCTCCTGAAAATATTGCCCTTTCAATTTCAATAATGCTGAGACTTTTTTAAAAAACAACAACATTTTGAATCTGCCATCATCGATACATAATGTGGTATATTTAGGAACACCCAAAGTTGCCTAAAATGCTATTTGGTTACACTATAAGATAGAGGGGAGTAAGTAAAGGAGGTGTTTAGGAAGAGATGAATATTACTGGCTTAAGTTAGGATAAGGTCCAAAGTGAGTGGGTCCCTCCACCGCAACCCGCAATGGTTTATTGTGGCTCACACACACAGCAGAAGAGAAAAAAAAGAAAAGCGGAAAAGAGAGGCAAAAAACGAATGAATTATAATTTGATGTTTTATGTGAAAAATCATGTCACAAACATAATGATAAATTTGATGACTTCTACATATTTATGGATCAATGTTATGATCACTTTTGGTAATCGAACCCCATCGGTGGAAATGTTAATCAACTCGCTGCAACGATTCTTTGTATTTGACCTACCGAAGAGCATGACACAAGATTCAGATGGGTTTACAGAGCGACACACAATGTCTTCCGACGGTCTCTACATATGACGATTCAAATGACAGTGACCTTCAAGAAGGTCTGTTAGACATCGTAGTTCGTCCCTACTGTAGTTCAACAACTGTTTGGTATCGAGCTATTTTTCAAGCGTAAATTTCCGCTTGTAATACAGTCGCATAGGTTCCTGAGCAGGTTGATATCTTTGTCACGGGTCTGCGACTGAAAACACCTGCACCAAAACCGAAAGGTGTTTTCGATCCATCTGTGAGCCAACAACTATCTGCTCTTTATATTTCCTTCTTCCGGAGGATCCAGTCTTCTCTACTCGGGAACATTACTTTATAATTTTTATGTGGTGCATACATGCAAGTATTTGTGAATTATGGAAACCAAGAATTCCAGTCCATCCGAAGTGGAACGGGATGTGCCGAAGGTTTTGATTTAATTTTGAGTGCTGTGATAATAATAATAATAATGATATATCCAACAATTACAACCATTTGGACAAAAAATAAAATTATGGATGATCCTAGTACTGATACCCAAATCAAAAGGGTGATTGAAAACATGCATTGATTGAAACAGCATCAATACTCAATAGAGACTCTAGATAAATTGTTCACCTCAACTGAAGTAGTAAGGAAAATACAACAATGTTTACAAATTTTATTGTAGATTATGCACAAAATTGGAGTGGACGAGGTTAGGTTGCACAAGGTTAAGTTGACTTGGGTCAGGATATTCAGGGTGGACAAGGTTAGGTTGCTTTGGGTTAGGTCATTTGAGGTTAGGTTTAATATGGGATGATAATTCACGGAAATAAATTTGATTGTTCGAAAGTCTGCACGGATATATTATGGAATTTTGAATCAGGTGCTTCTCTGGAGAACTAAAATCACATCTTCAATAATGAAACATAGCTTGGGCCCCTACTTTGGTATATTCTATCAATTCTTCAGCTGAGAAATTTCTCCTCTTCAAGAACTTTGCAGATGGGATCTCCAACATCCAAGCGAATATCATCATTATTCAACTAGAACCGATGAATTGAGATAGAAGACAATGAATCACTTGTCAAAAACAGTGAAAACATGAAGTTCCTTGGAATCATTATAGATGAGAACCCGGATAAGAGGAGTCACTGTCAAAGCATCATAAGCAAAATCATTTCTCTTGGATATATGTTCAGAACTGTAAGACCAGTTCTAAAAAGTCCTCAAGTAATAATTCTGTATCATAGCTTAGCAGGTTCTACTATGAGATATGATGTATGTTTGTGGGACAACTCAACAATGTTCAATAGTTAACGTCACAGGACATCGACATTATCTAGTGTATCTCAAAATTTGTCAAAGTTTTTCTACTTTTCTCTCAGCCTTTTGATGTCATGTTCAGGTATTTTAGAATTCCTCAGAAAGTTGATTGTGAAACTGTTTGTTTGAATTAGTTAATTTTGCATTGGTGGTGGTTGAACTAATGATACAAATGAATGTGTATAAACTTTCCATAAAAATATTTGATCTTCAAAATTTTGGATAAAATTTAAAACCGTTATGTAAAACTTTTTAATCTTTCGGTATGGTGAAATTTTTGTTTTTTTTTTAGTTCCATCAATGAACTCTCCGATATTACACACCCTGTGTACAGCATGAGACAATGGCACGACATCAAGAGAGATATAATCAAAAAGTGGGCGTCGTATTACAAAACACAAATAAGTAGGCGTTTCAGACTATAATTACACCTTTCGGCCANACGGGGCTCGGCTGATGTTTACTCAAAGGGTTTTCTCGTTTCTAGCTAAACGTGAAGCGGTTTCTTTGCAGTTGTGTTTTTGTCAAGAACAATACTTCATTCAATTTTCAAGTAGATATTCATTTATTCCTTACATACGTGAAACTTCTGATCCAAAATTGAACAGTGATCATTATGTTATACTATAAATGAAAAGCTATTCACACACTACGTAATTCATTAATATTCTTCCCACAAAAAAATCAAAAAAGGCATGCTTCATCATGGAGCAAAAAAATCATTTTCCAAATATTTAAAAAAATATTGAGACTCGTGTAGCGGATGTTTCACCCTTATTCTACGAAAAAACTTCTGGGAAATGTGAGAAAAAACAATAATTCATTTGAATTAACACTGGAAAATATTTTTTATACCATCACGAGTTTTCCATTCATTCATTTTTATGCATAATCTATGCTTGTATTTCTTCTGCTCATCTGCATTTTTTGTATTAATGTGGCTTCCACCATTTATCTGAGCAAACATGATACATTGAAAGATATTTTTTAGCATCACGTCTGAAGTTATGAGAAGCTGGGGCAACAACATTTATATGAAGTTTTGAAAATATTGTTCATTTTATTCAGAGAGAAGATGGATTTTCCTTCCTCGATGTCAATTACTCAATCACATTATTGAATAATTTTTGAAAGTCATTGCTTTCATTCTCTCTTTGGAATAATCCCACATTTTCTGTATGGAGATTAATCTCTCCTGAAACTATTGCCCTTTCAATTTCAATAATGTTGAGTTTCTTTTAAAAAGCAACATCATTTTGAATCTGCCATCATCGATACATAATGTGGTATATTTAGGAACACCCAAAGTTGCCTCGAATGCTATTTGGGTACACTATAAGATAGAGGGGAATGAGTAAAGGAGGTGTTTAGGAAGAGATGAATATTACTGGCTTAAGTTAGGATAAGGTCCAAAGTGAGTGGGTCCCTCCACCGCAACCCGCAATGGTTTATTGTGGCTCACACACACAGCAGAAGAGAAAAAAAAGAAAAGCGGAAAAGAGAGGCAAAAAACGAATGAATTATAATTTGATGTTTTATGTGAAAAATCATGTCACAAACATAATGATAAATTTGATGATTTCTACATATTTATGGATCAATGTTATAATCACTTTTGGTAATCGAACCCCATCGGTAGAAATGTTAATCAACTCGCTGCAACGATTCTTTGCATTTGACCTACCGAAGAGCATGACACAAGATTCAGATGGGTTTACAGAGCGACACACAATGTCTTCCGACGGTCCAAGTCTCTACATATGACGATTCAAATGACAGTGACCTTCAAGAAGGTCTGTTAGACATCGTAGTTCATCCCTACTGTAGTTCAACAACTGTTTGATATCAAGCTATTTTTCAAGCGTAAGTTTTCGCTTGTAATACAGTCGCATAGGTTCCTGAGCAGGTTGATATCTCTGTCCTGGGTCTGCGACTGAAAACACCTGCACCAAAACCGAAAGGTGTTTTCGATCCATCTGTGAGCCAACAACTATCTACTCTTTATATTTCCTTCTTCGGAGGATCCAGTCTTCTCTACTCGGGAACATTCCTTTATAAGGCTTCAGATAAATATTAAGAATTGGAATTTTCTAAAGAAGAAATAAACTTGGTAAAATGGGAGCGGTAATGTGAAGTTCATGTTTTTTATGAAATTGTTGAAGTGCCAACCAGAAGGAATTGCGTTACTATCTGCATTTTCCAAAATATCCGAGAAAACTTATCAAAGATGACTCCTCCTCTCTTTTTGCAAGAAGTATAAAATCATCCCAGACTGTCGATATGGCTTCCAACTTGGCAAGTCCACTCAGGATGCCACAATGAATTCAGTCAATGAAGTCATTTCTAGTCTCAATAGAGGTGAAAAAACGATAAGTGTTCTATTCGACTCATCACGAGCTTCCGACACTGTTAATCATGATTTACTTTTGAGCAAACTGTTTTTTCTAGGAATTCGTGGCTCATCTCTGGATTGGTTGAGATCTTATCTGGATTGCAGAACGCAAACTATAAGGGTTAAACTGGAGGCTGGGAACCTCCACTCTAGAACCTGTGTCATTCCCACCGGCGTTCCCCAGGGTAGCGTCCTAGGACCTATTCTCTTTCTTTTATTCGTACATGATCTCAACAACAGTAATCGTCAACATTGTACAGTGCAATTTGCCAACGATTCTTCGTTCACTCCGTTCAGATTATGAGGGATTGTCGAGTCAGGCCAATCAAGCAGTTGCTAATATGCAAAATATTTGTTCTCAAAATGGTCTCATTATGAACAGCTCAAATACTAATACAATCGTCTTTTCACTACATAAGAATGATCGCAGTGTTCTGGTCAAAATAAATGGCAAGTCAATACAACAAACCTCATATGTGAAATTTTTAGGTTTCAACATTGATGCTCAACTCTCTAGGAATAAGCACATTGATTATATTATGAGTAAAATGTCGAAACATTGTTTTGTAATTCGTAATCTCCATAATTTTGTTCCATTGAATATATTGAAGAGCTATTAGTTGACTCTTTCCATGCTGTAGAGTCTCTGGAAATGAACTGATTTGATTTGATTTGAAGCGAAAAAGCATCCAAAAGTTTTCAAACTGACGACTGTGAATGGTTGACAAGAGATAATATTATAAAGGGTCATGTCCTTCAAAGTCTTACTCAGTTCGTCGCTTGTATTCCTTCATTGGAATTTCATATCAATTTAACTTGAAACGTATATGCGCAGTAGTGAATTTTGAGTTCAATAATTCCTGTTTTGAAAGTATCACTAGTGGAATTTGTTGCTAATGTGCTGTGTTTGAAGCTGGAAAAACTGATTGAAAGACGTCAAATCAAAAGTATATCTTGGAATCAATAGTCGAAGAGTATTGTGGAATCTGTTGAGTAAGCTCCGAACTTCTGTATTATAAGGTTGTTAGTTTTGCTTTTTGTTAACTGTTGAAATGGAGAGTAGATCTCGAAAGAATTTGAGCAGGTCCACATACAAATACAAAGTCTTTATTTACGGTGGTATGTACTTCAGATGAGTTTAACGATAGTCTGTTGAAAATAATAACAGAGAGTCTCCACTGGCGTCATCAAATCTTCGTCCTAGATTACTGTAGTCTACCACTTCGCATCACTTGGTGATTGAAACACGTGTCGACGTGTTAAAAATAATTGTTAAATAAGTGTTAAAATTCATTGATTTTACTTCGGTTATACTGTATCATTTTTTTTATTGGTGACATATGATAATTCAACGGATACAGTAATAAATGAACGCAATAAATCATAGTATAGCATTATGTGACAACAGAATAACTACTTATTTCTCTGCATAACCGTAGAATCTTATTTTTTTGCTCACCTCCACTTACAAAACTCCCCCTCAGAAGGAAAACACTGGGACTGTTTATTATTTTTTGATGTGAATCAGCATAAGCTACAGAAGGGAATAACTTTTTCAGTACATTTACCGATAAAACAGTGGGTTCGTCCTAAAAGTCTCGCGAGACTCGCTTATTGATACCGTATTTATAGGTATTATAGATTTTGTCGGCTGATTGAATGTTTATGTTGGCATGCTGGGGCACCCCACAGTCACACGTCACCCCTGACTGCAGGAAGCACCGTGGATTTTTTACGCCCATGATATATTATTCTTTTATCATTCATTGTTGTGAGTTGAGTGTGGGTAGAAATAGTTGGGTATTTCTAGTAATTCGATGAATACAAGAAGTAGAATGAGTAGAAAAATCACAAAATATAATTTGCCACTCAATTTGTAGTTTTCAGTAATGTCAACTGACATTTCGTACCTCCTTGAGAGGTAGAACTTATCGTGAGGGTCTTCTATTAGGTATCGAAATCATCCTAAGGTGGCTGCTCATAGAAATGAATCAATTCACCTAAAATATGTTATTGAGAATTTCATAAAGTTAGCTGAAAAATAACAATTATATTAGGTAAAAAAAAGAAAATCTGAAATGAAATTCAATAGATGTATGTGAATAGATGTATGTGAATACTAACAATCAAAACGTCGTGAAGTAACTTGGCTTGAAATCTTTGAATTTTCATTTCAATTGTTCAATTTCCAAGTATTCCCTTGATTTTTTATTTCAGTTTAATTCCATTTCAGGGTTTTTTCATACAAAATATAATTGTCATCTTCAGCTATTCATTATAATTTTTCATTTCACTTGTTCTTTTAGGGATTTCAAGTCATTTTATATCATATTAGAAGTGGAAGTCCTAACTGAAATTTATATGAAATTCGTTTAATTGCCACTGTCACTATTCAAAAGGGATCATATAAACACAATCATATCAATTATCCACTGCATAGAAAACTATAGAATAGGGTGTACTTCAAAGAACGGTTTGGTGACCCTTGCTTCTCCTTCTGTATGTTAACCTGTTTCTGCTGGATTCAACTGAGGATGCTGTGAACTAACAGCGTTCAATAATCTATGGATAGAAATAATAAGGAGGTAACTTTATTGATTAAAACGTTATAATATTTGAAATTTGAAAAAATCACTTGTATCTACTGATTTCCATTTTGTGGAAAAAATCTTTTGAGCATACTTTCAAAACTGTTACTTTCACTTCATTTGCGGTATAGAATCTGAATAGAATGAGAGGTCAAATGATACCACATTCAAGAGGTCATCGATTTTTATTTTCGATTCTTTCTGATTCGTACAAGCTTTTATTCAATTGAAATATTTTTATGTATGAGTTCGAGTTAAATCATCCGGCTCGTAGAGCCGAAATTTTCTATATTCAATATGGTGAACCGCCAAAAATGGCGGAACGATATTCTGCCATCTGAAGGAACCCCCAAAGATGATCATTTGGTGATACTATTTGAGTTTTATAAGTTGTGAACTCCAAGTGATCGCACAGAAAAATCTAACAGGCTGAAGTCGGGTGATCTTGGGAGTCACTTCATTGGTAATTTTAGACTGACCCGTCTACCAGGAGATATATCGCTCAAGTACTAAGGAAAACGAAGGTATATAAGTGACATTCCTATTGTAATTGTTACTATGCCACAAGAGTGTCTAATGAATGATAACCTTCTATTTTATTTCACAATGTCGATTTCCAACTTCTACATTGTAAAGAAATTGTTCATGAACTGCGCGCTAGGTACAACTCGATAGCGTTGGAAATAGATATCAGTAATCCTCCAAACATTCTGTTTGTGACGAAATTGGAAATATACTTGAAAGATTTTCCCTTGAAAATGAAAATCGAGTGGTCCCAGAGATTTTTTCTGAACGCTGAATATGACGTTTCCTGTAGGAATTTCCGAACCAAGTTCTTTCAGGCAGTCTAAATTTTTCAATGCAAAATAAATTATATTGAGTTTGCTTTGAGTTTTTATTTTTGTGACGAAAGTATATCGTAAGCTTTCCTCTTTCCCATTCTTTCATTCATTGACTCACCTTCAAACTTCAATCAGGCATTTGGGTGAGGTGGTCAATGTATGCTTACTTGTGGTTTTATACGCAAAATAGCATACGTTTTGAATTTGAACAGGACGCAAGTGAGATTCGGTAGACCCGGTTCCTTCGCCATGTTATAGAATGTTATTGGGGCATGTTACTTCATTAGTATTCAACTATCATATCGTTTGACCAAATTTCAAACATATTCTTGAAGTGTTTTCTATTAGATCAAAGTACCTTTTTCTGGAAAAATTTCCCTTTGAATGTTTTCATGCAAATTTTCAGGAAATAGTTATCGTGCCAAGATTATAATAGTGAAAGAATATTCGTATAACGTCTACCTTCCTTTGAATTACATTCTTGATTCAAATATTATTTTGTGATCAATTTCACCAATTGAATAAAACACTTAACTGACTTCCACTTCCTTGAATGAACCGAAGAATTGAATGGCAATTGAAGATTCTCCCCGGAGAAAACAAATTAATTCCAGACAATGTTTCGAATAGAAATGGATTAATTTCCAGCTCTTTTCATTACCTGTTTGCGGAATATCCTTCAGGAATAACTGAAAACCAACCAACTCTACATAGAAGTCCATTTTGATGAATTTCCATCCCTCATAATAGCGACCCCGGCAATTTGAACCTTACCGAGGTCCTTTTAAGAGCTACCGCAATTTACACAGAATATTCACACAAATCTTCGCCGCATTCTAATCTGTGGTCATTTTTAAACCCGTATTATGAAAATTATTAATTCAAGTTATTCAGCGGTTGGTTCCGGGTTTGATGTTGTTTGTAATATGGTTAACATCGACTGAGTGACCATCAATTTTATGTAATTCAATTGAACTAATTTTATTTGGACAGTGGTTTGCTTTTATTGGTTTATTCGGAGGTTAGGATGAGGGTATTTAATATACTGAACTGTATCAGTAGATTTTTGAAGGAATTTTGTTTTCGAATTTCATCAGCAATGGTGGGTAATGGAGATTTAAGCAAACATATTTATTTATGTTATCACGCACAAGTCACTTCTGTGACTTTTGTGGTATTGTCTGTTTGTCTATTTTCTATTAAATAGAACCTATGTATTGAACTAAAGTCATTTTTATGGAGGAAAATCAGTTTTTCATTGACCTTTCTTGTGTACACAATGTGAAATATTATAATGGAGAACTTTATACAAGTGTAGAAAGGGCAAACTTTTCAGTTTACCCTGATAAGTTACTGCGTAAAATAAAAGTATTAACATTGAGCTTCATTAAATATATAAATAATATATAATTCCTGAAAAGTTGTCGACTTGACATCATTCTCAACAGAAAAACTATCGGATATGAACGAAACCTAAAATTCTATTGATATTTTCGATGATCTAAACAATGCATCCCAAATTTCTCAACCCAAAATTGTATTGATTATTTTTCCTATATTTCATTTGGAAACGGAAACATAACAAAACCAAGTTAACCAAATTAATTCCATTTCTCATTTTTCATTCACCGGATAAATTTCCAGTTCCATTTTATAAAAAATTCTTTCAAGGAATAGCTATTGTTCGGAATCACAATGGAGAAGAAATACTGCTTGCTTTCTTTCCGTTGCCAGATTACGCTACAAATTTGATTTACATATACTAATACCCACAGTCAAAGAGAGGATATTTTGTATTACACTTTATATTCGTCCTGATGGCAGCCGCAGGATATTACTTTCTTTTGTAGGAGTTTTTAATATTTTCACTACTGAGACATAAAACTGTAGTACTCATGTTCTCTATTGAATACATTTTATGTGAATTCTATGGAAAATGTATTGTTTATGGCTGAAAATAATATATTCAAACCATTCATCCAAATCAAAAAGATTTTCAAATTTAGATGAACCGTTACTTTGGTTTTTGAAAATCTGCCTAGTCATTCAATATATATTCGTGGAATGCAGCAATTGCCATACAAAATGTATTGTTCTACAATCATTTTTTGCCCAATTTTATACATGGCTGATAAGATTGTCAAGAAAAGGCTGGCTAAATGCTTATTCTGCATCACTTTCAGCTATATATATATATATATATATATATATAT
>NW_019293579.1:1027848-1043445 GCF_000500325.1 Leptinotarsa decemlineata | reverse complement strand
TTGCAGAATCTTCCTTATTTTAAATGGAACACCCTGTATATTATTGATCCATAAGGAGCGTCAACAAAACCTCTACAAATTTCATTGATTTTATATTTAATGATGCAACTAATTTTCCTTCATTTTCAGTATTTTATCATTAAATTTCACAAAAAGGATTTGAAGCTTTATATGCTCTATTAATTATCTGCGAGCGCTTTCGACAGCTGGTCGTACTTGGTTAATCTTTTTAATTTCTTTTTTTTTCAGGGTTGTCAAATCAATTTATATTATATTAGACAATGGAAGTCTGAACTGAAGAAATATACCACGAAAAATTGTCAACCACCTTCAAACAAAGATGATGATAAGCTTTTCTTCACCCAACGTTCGAACGAATCATTCAAAACTTTTTCTGGAGAAATGTGGAAAGGGTCGGATTCCAGCCCACATGACAATAATTGAATAAAAAAAGACGAAAGTGATTCAGAACGTCATTCCATCTGCCTTTTGTTATCGCAGACAAAAATCACCCCCGGAAAAAACTATTTATCGGATATTATTCCCTCAGATTTGTACCGAAATCCACCCTGATAGTTGGGGTCTTTATACTTTTTATGATATATCATAATACAGCTCTCTCACAATGCGTATGCAATACTGTTTTTATGGAAACCCCTAAATGTTCTTTCCCGGACTCGATTACATTTCTTATAGAAATATCTCGGGCTGGGAAAGCAGCCTAAAAGCTATTTATTTTTATGTGAGTGTTATCATTGATACGAAATGAGTATTCGAACTGATGATTTTTACTGTTTTCATGAAAGACTTTGACACTGTTATTCCCGGTTTTATGAAGCGTTACTGAAACAATATTGTTCCAGTCATATACCCAGAGAACAAGAGAGTATACAGTGTGTCGCATTCACTAGCTGCCAGTGAGGAACTCTTAAAAATTGGAATTTGTATCAAAAATATGTCATGATTCTCCTCACCTCATTGAAAAACTCACTGAAAATGTTTTTCAGTGAAATCCGATCTGATCTCATCGGGAAATTTCACATTAAATCATCAAAATCATTTTGGTATTCTTGTTTTACATGGACTATTCAAAAAAGCTTTAGAATACAAAACAAATTATATTTTTGAAGTACTGAGCAAACCTTAGGTTATAGTATTTTCTTTAATTTCGGAGGAAATAGACGAAATAGTTTATGTTATGCTTCAGAAAATCATAGAACTGTTTTTGAACTTTCATTTTTCGTTGTTGCAAAGCCAAGCTTTGATATCTAGAGGGAAAGAGCCCAATGAAAGCATTCGTGATCCAACATTGGACAGCTGAATTCAATGCATTCGTTAATTCTCAGACGCTTTGCTTTTTGAACCCTGGTTTCATCTCAAAAGGGATTCCATGAATCTAGCCTAGACTGCTATAAGTATAGTAATATAAATTCACGTTTTTTTATTTGAGAAATTCCAGCTGCTTGACAATTCTTTAAAAATTTTTGAATTCCTTAACGGAAGTTATTAAAAATTATATGGATGCGACTCAATTTCTCAAAAAAATTGTTAATATCCATGTGCCCAACTACACTATCTCATTTCAGTTGGACACTACCTAAATGATGGATTTCTTGTCGGATATATTCGACGAAGAGAATCTATTGTATAACCACCACAAGCACCTTACCTCAAGCATCTAGATATTTAATAGCTATTGTTTTTTTGGAAATTTTGGGCATGAAGCGTATGGCAGCGAAGTTTGTTTCAAAATTGCTGAATGATGACATCAACGGCTATCCATAATTGCTCAAAAGGGTCATAATTGGTGACAAAACATGACTATATGGGTACGACATCGAGAACAAAGGCCAATCGTTCCAATGGAAGAGCCCAGGAGAACCCAGACCAAAAAAAGGAAAAGAACAGAAGAAAAGAAAAACAAAATTCATTACCCAACAGATGACTCCATTTACAGGACAATATATAATATAATGATGCAGTATACTTGAGCTAAATATGTATATAACAAAAGATTGACGTATCAAGGATTTGACAAATTGAGAAATAAATTCACATACATGATCGAAATTGAGGAAAAAGATGACATATTGATTAATTATTATTTGTAAGTAACATGAAATGTAACCAGTAAGCTGGATGATAGTTTGTTCAATTCTGGATAATTTGGTCTTCAGTGGATCGAAATTAATATCGCATTGACTGCAGTGCGTATTATAATTTTCACACATCAAATTTACAGGAGACACTTTTCCAAGGTTGGATCTAGTAAAAGGGGTATAGAAAGTGATCTTTCTACGTGTAGTGGCTTGAGATACGTTGAAGTTAATTTGTTCTAGTAACGAGGGTGCATCAATGGAACAGTGCAAAATTTTGTATAACATAACAATACTTGATGGAACTCTACGTTGCTCCAAGGAAGGCAGACCGAATATTTGAAGTACTGTGAAGTGGTCAGTTCCTCTAGCAGGGTACCCGCCATCAGTTCTGAATGAAAGAAACTTTCGCACATTTTCCAAGGTTTCCTTATGTACAATATAGAGAGGGTACCAAATCAAAGTAGCATACTTTTATTTGGAGCTAACGAGAGATGTAGGTATAAAGTATGGTTAGGGCGGTAATATTGGTGAATGATTTACAGTTGCGCAGCCAAGCCAAGCCGAGCATTTTTTAGCCAGTATTGGTGTTTCCCACAAATTTCAACCTGCTGTTGAACGTCACCCCTAGATCTTTGACAGCTTTTTTGCGATAGAATATGTCATCCTCGAAAGTATAAAAATACTCAATAATATTAGCATCACGTGTAAAAGACCCAAACTTTGCACTTCTTAACATTAATTGCCAATTTATTGATTTAACACCAGTTATATATCAGGTCTAATTGAGACTGGAGGAAAGAGCAGCTCTCTAAACTTGTGAAAGATGAAAAGATCTTCAAGTCGTCTGCAAAAAGTAAGTTGCCACACGAAAGCTTTGAGGTGAGATCATTTATGAAGAGGAGGAAAAGCAGGAGTCCCAGACTGGAGGCTTGTGACACACCGTATGGTGATAAGTATGGTGCAGACGCAACTCCATTATAATACGATTTGAACCCATTTGAGCTATTTTTTCTAGTAAGATGGAGTGACTAATTATGTCGGAGGCCTTTGCAAAATCTGTGTATCTCTGATTTTTTATTGTTTCGATGTTTCAGGATATTGAGATTTGCTTAGGATTGTGTTGAATATTTTTGACAATGGATAAGCAAAAACCTTAGCACAGTCCCTCACTAGAAAGCTGGGAATGAAATCAAATGTCAAGGTTTTGCTCATTGTTTTTTTCGATTACCGTAGCGTAGTGCATCAGGAGTTCTTGCTACATGGTCGTACGGTCATTAAGGAGTATCATCTTGAAGTTAAGCATCGTTTGCGAGAAGCAATACGAAAAGAACATCCGGTATTGTTGCACATATCTTTCTCAATAACAGCAGAAAAAAAGAAGAAGTTGGGAGACTCTTTTTTCTGGAAAAATTATCACAAAAAAGCCTAGTTCCAGGATAAGGACATGAACGATTACACCTTGGTTAATGAATCAAAAGATAGACGGTGTTGAATGACATCTTATTTCCATCAATGAATTGATAGATATACAGAAATTCACGATTTCAATTCGTTAATGATTCAGTTGCTATACAGAGTGAGTTTGTTAGTTGGTCTATCATGTAATTCATAACTGACGCCAAATAAGTGACTTTTATTGATAAATTCCAATACCATGGATAATTGACCTCCATTTTTCCAACGTAAAATGAAGCTCATGACCACGACACTCTTCAGATAAAATATTTATTGAAATCATAAAAGTAGTTTTCCAGTTCAATCATCACAAATATGGAATTCTATTGAAATGGCAATCAAATCAATGGTTTCTTATGGTCATCATCAGAATTTTTGATAGTTTGAAACAATATTGATTGAATATTTGAAAGCCAAGGAAAGTTTCACAGCATCAGAAACGAAACTGAAGTAGTAATAAAGGAAAATGAGTATATTTTATTTGAATTACATTGCTATAAAATAAAATTAAACAATAAATGTAATTACTGTAAAATGAATGCTGTTTTCATTGGAACAACTATATCAAGATGGTAAAAATATCTGAGATAAACTTTCAGAATCAACAGAAAGAAAGATTCATTTCGAAACAACTTGACGTTGACATTTCAATACGACAAATGAGCTGCCCGGTGCAAATCAAGAGCGCTCCGACAGGAAAAACAAACTGTACCGAACTCAATTTGCAAATCTGTACTGCTCTCCCCGCCAATGCCGACGAGTGCAGGCAATTAGAGTAAAAGCGATACATATATGATAACATAGGCGGTATCATTTATTCCATGCATACAAATTCAGCGAAACAAACATAGCGCTGATAATTGGCGAATATGAATGGATATTCCGTATTTCAGAGCGGAATCAACCTTGCCTCGAGGCGTTTTTCTCTTATTAAAGAACCTGTAGTATTCAGCTGTCAAACCATTTTCATGCTAATTCGCTTTAATATGGCATTTAAAAGGATTTCACTGGGATTTTTAATATTTTCATATTAGGGCCGAGTCCATAGATAGCGAGTGACAGTTTTAAAATATTTCCATTGATAAGATCCACTGAGTCTCCTCTTTGAATCGACTGAATTGACACCGGGATTTATATTTAATCTCCCTGATTTGAATAACACGCTTTGCTGTGCGTTTTATTGATTTATTGCTTCACAAGTATTAGCTTCGGCTATCGCGATATTGATGATTAGAAAGGGATAATCACTGTATTCATAATAATCAACTATTGAATGTTTGAATCAAGGTTTGACGATGACATTCCTGATATCGAGGTTTCTATTTTCACTAAACATTTCACCAAACCGCAACCGCCTAATTAAAAACGCGAACATCACTTGTAACCTTGATAGTGTGGAACATCGAAAAAAGGCTGGAGATTTGTCTGTCTTCTGTAGATACTTTCAAGTAACTTTACACATTTGACTTCACATCGTATTTAGATTTAGACATCGTAGTTCATCCCTACTGTAGTCCAACAACTGTTTGATATCAAACTTCGAAAGGTAAATAAACACTTTGGATTGAGCCAATCCTGGAAGATTCTGCCAGAAGTCCACAAATTTTCTTGCCATCCAAGTGTTCAACCTTTGTTTGGCAAAGCCTAAAGCGATGCAACAACAGGTTCTGATCTGATGAAGCTACTTGCAACATCCTCCTTTGCAATGGAGTCAGCAGCCTCATTGCTTTTCAGGCCGGTATGGCCAGGAATCCAGACCAGAGACAATCTGTTAAGTCTTTCTATCGAGGAGACTCGTTTTTGGCAATTTGCTGCACAGCTCTTGAACCGCCTGGGGGTTTTTCCTGTAGTGCTTGTGTTTTGTCGTTAAAAAGCGAATTTTTTGGTAACAATACAGACAAAACTTCAGTGTCGCATATATCAGCAGTAAATGAGTTGACTTATGGTATAGGTCAAACGGGGAAAATCTTTTTCCAAAGAATGAAAGAACATGAGAGTAGTTTCTTGACTGTGAAAACTAACTCTGCATTTGCCAAACATCTTTAGGTGGATTAGCAAGTTCAACCACAACTATGAAGTATCAATCACATTTTGAAGATGAAAAATCTGTATAAAAAATGTTTTTAGGTCGCCCTCCTAAGAACAACAACTCTCAAAAGTCGAAACTCAGGACTAAACGAGTCTTATCTTTCAGCATTTCAAACTCAATCTTTTGGAATGCTTGGATTTGGGAATTCAAAAAATTCAGTAAATGACCAAATAGAATTTGTTTTTTTTCTGTGTTGAATATGTTTTCTTATATGGAAAGTGTTGATTAGTTCTTCCTTTTCATTAAAGAGCAATGCGTCTCCAGTCACAGGCGATTTTTGTGAAATTGGTGACACGTGTGAATAATTGTATTTGTGCCACATGCCGGTTAAGGAATGTCTGCAGTTTGCTGTGTAATTTCCCCTGTAAGTAAATCCACTGTGATCTGAAAGTGCATATAGATTATAACAACAAGGAGTCACATTGTCTGCTGCATAATGGCTCATATCGAACCCATTTAGAGGAAATTCGATGGCAACATCCAACTTGCCTCTAAATTTTTCCGATAGGGAGAATCTTCCAAAATGAATTACTAAAATATGGGAAAACTCATGGATTGATAAAGACTTTTCTTCTTTCCTTGCAACTCAAATATTCATACCCATATCCACCATATCCATCATATCCACCTAAAATTTTCTCCCTTGTGAAGGAATCTTGTGATGAACTCAATTGGCCAGTCCTTAGTGATGAGTGTGTACAGTATGTGCACTCCATTGTGGATTTTAATTGACCAACGAAATCATCTACAATCTTAGAGTTATCTCATCCGTTATGATCGGTTTAGGTTACTCATTGATTCTCATGTAAGTCATCATGTAAACCTTCTAAACTTAACGGAGGAACTCCTGGGCATGACCCTTGAATCTAGGGACAAAACTCTGAATCCGACTTGTTAAGGAGACTGTGTTCACTGCTCTATCAGATGAATCTTCCGACCACAATTCCTTGATAGCTTCTAAGAAAGCTTTGATAAAAGCACCCTTTATGCTAGAAATACTAGTACTGATATCTTTCATGTACTCATCCTTTTTCAAACATTCCAGTAACCATCTCGTATTTGACAAACATTATATTACACTTTTCATGTATCAGGTGTTGCCAATATTTTTCAATCCCTTGAGTCGTCCAAGGGTTTTGCCTGAAGAATGTATCACTGATCTAATTTTGTTGTAGCAGCTGATGATACGGTCGCTACTGCTATTTTCTTCCAAATAATCACTATACCGAATAATAATCATCATTGGACCAGCGGGATGAAGAATTTGACGTTGCAATGCTTGAAACTGGATTAGATGGGTTTTGCGGTAGACTTTTTCTTGGTTACAAGTTCTAGGAGCACTCGATCGTTTATATTTTGTTTATAATATGGATTCGTGAATCAGGGATTCATGAGAGATGTGCTCAAGATCACTCTCTCTGCTGATAATTTTACTTTGCCTGGGTTTTATGTACCCAATTGACAACATTTCTCGTTGAACCGGGGGAACTTGTTATTGAGAAAGAATTGTGGGTCTTATACTCCTTTTTTTGAATTATTGGATTGAATTCTCTTGTCATTATGAAGTTACTTTTGGTTAGGTTAATGTTGTCTTCTTCAGTCAGTCCTTGAGTCCTCCTCCTCCTGTTTGTTTTTCTTGTATCACTAGAAACTTCCTGTGGCAAATGGTGAAAGTAGAAATGTTGTGACGTACGGTCATTTTTTTTAAGTATTTGTTCGCATTAAACGACTAGAGCCACTTTCAGAGGAATCAGCATGCGAAATTTCAAGAAAGCCAGTGGAATTAATGCCTAAAGTTGATTCAAAGTCACAATTTACTTCACATTTCATCACATTCATCTTGCATCACTAGTTTTTGCACAAACTTAGTAGCACAAAAGGTTATGAAATACATATACTCTATTTTCAACGTTTTATTTACACTGAAAACTTGGAAAATATGGACAATTCTCTGTCTTACCTCAAAAACACTAATAAATCTTCCAACTATCGTATTATATAATCCCGGAACAAAATATACCCACCCTGTATCTCGTCACGTACCCGCAATTCCAACATTCCTCCCGGAAAACTTCTTCGATATGTCAAAAAGTTATCTAATGCGATATTGAAGTGATATTGAGAAAAATGTTGACACGTGACTGACGACTCACCCCCGCAATTTATTCCTATCGTATCCCTCAACACGTAAACTGCTCATCTTCATCGATTTTCGGGTCGATGGCATTTTTCGGATGAGAGCAAGTTTTCTAGGTCAGATTACATGTGACGAAATGAATCCAGTACGAAATACTTTGGGGTCATTCATAAATGCGATCGAAGGGGCGGTTAAGGTGGAGGGATGAATCATCCAAACCACCAGTCGAAATGGGGTAGCAGGAAGACGGCAAACGGCAATGTTTCGACAAAATACGAAGTTGTAACTGCTCAGGAAGAGACTAAACAAGGTGCATTTAATTTTTTTGAAGCAACAATGTCTAAAAACATAATTTTTCTTTGGATTTCAAAAAATATTTCTTTCTCATAATCATATTCCATCTGTGTGTGAATTATGCGCATTTTTTAACTCATGAATTGAGAATGACATCGAAATGAAAGTGTTTTAGAAACTGAAACCTGTTCATTCGACAAAAACCAACCAATCAAATTATCAACGCTACAGATGTGATGAATTAGGGTACTTCGTCTGTTGCCTCATTGCCTCTGATGATGTCAACCGTATTCGTTGATGAAACGTTAGCCTGCATAAAAACCTGCAGACCAACGCCAACAAACCCAAAAAACAGCTTCGATACAGTTATCTCCAGTTGTGTACTTTACACTCTTTGTTCAACCTTTTCTACTGTTCTCTAAGACAGAAATTCCGACAACTGTCTCCTCTGAAATTGTTGACAACCCACACTCCTGTAGAAGTCCCTTTGCCGGACGACTCATCAAATTTTTTTTGTAGGACAAAACATAAGCACTAAAGGAAATCCCAAAAAGACTGACATGGTCCTTTCCACCAGGAAAAGAAGCTTATCGGGCTTAAAACCTCCCGAAATCTTCAAAAGCAAACTAAACTTCTCTGAGAAGGTAAAATACCTTGGTACTATCCTCGACAGGAACCTAACATGGAACTCACACCTACAGAGTAGAGCAAAAAGAACATATGTGGCTTGTGAGCGATGTTGGAGGACAGTGGGACGTGCATGGGGTCTTTCACCCTGTATGGTCACCTGGATCTATACTGCAATAATAAGACATGTGTTAATGTACGGCCCCATTGCATGGGCACCTAAAGTTTTACAAGCAACGGCCATTCAAAAATTATATCAAATACAGCAACTGGCTTGTTTAAACATCACAGGAGCCATGAGAACAACATCAACCCAGGTTTGTGTTTAATAAACCATACAAAATACAAATAAAACAGAACACAGAGTCAGATGCTACAAATGCAATACGCATATAATAATGATAATAAATCGACTTTATTCATCAAAAATAAATTAGATGAACAGGCGGATTATCAGCATAAGCTGTTTTTCAAATCAACGTTACAAAGTATACAATAAAAAACTATAATAATAACAAGTATAGAATAGAAGATAAATTAACCAATACAATGATAAACACAATAATAAAAGCTTGATTGAAATGAATAATAATAAGGGTTATTTAGTTTTTCAAGCCTTAACCATCCGGAGTCATCGAACCTACTACTGATGTGATCAAATTTTCGTATGCCGAAGGAAAATCTCAAACAAGAGTTTTAGATTCTTTGGAGGCGAAGAGAGTCGTATTGAGTAAGTGCAGGTCCATATATGCAATAGCAATATGATGATTTAGAAAAAATTAAAGTTTCGCAAAACTTAAGTTGGAGTTGTATAAAAAGAATATCTCTATTGGGAAAAATTTGTCTGAGAATGTTATAAGATGTTTCACAAAGATGACTGATATGTTTAGAAAATCTCAAATCTGAGTCAATCCACAAACCCAAGTTTTTGCATTCAGAAGTGAAAGGCAAGGCAACATCATTTATGTGGATCTTGATGAGGTTGGAAATAAGGCTCCTTTTAGATTTGGGTCCAAATAACATATATGATAATTTTTTAGCATTCAATTTCAAGTTATGTGCGCACGAGATGTTATACAGTGAATTAAGATATCTATTTATCAGTTCTTGTGCTTCCAAGTTGCCTTCCGGAAAAGATAAGTAAATTTAGTGTCATCAGCGTAGTGATGGATATTGCAAAATGTAATACATTTGTGAAAATCTGAGATATAGATGTTAAATAAGAAAGGTCCAAGAATGGAACCTTGTGGAACTCCAAATTGTGTTCAGAACTGCAGATTTTAAGTGATCAAGGCTGATACACTGAGTTCGGTGTTCCAAAAAGCTTTCAATAAGATCTACGGCACATTTCTCCAATCCAAAGTGATTTGCATAAAAGACTCAAATACAGAAGGCTCAAAAACCAAAGAAGGCTTAGGATGTGGAGTGCATTCCAGATCACTACGCCTAAGGATTGAGTGAGGAATGGGAAAAAATACCAGCGTGGTCCAAACAGAACTGGCTGGTATCTCAATCGCCACAAAAGAAATAACCAGGAAATGAATTTCTGGCAAAAACATAATCTGCACTGACAACAGACAAGTCCTATTAGCCTTGAACAAGCAACGTATTACCTCAGGACTATTACTAGAGTGCCACCAAGATTTAGCGAAAGCCTCGGTAGATAATAAATTTATCCTGAGGTGGGTTAAAGGGCACGACAGGAGTAAAGATGATCGTATTGCCGACTCTTTAGCCAAGGAAGTGGCTGGACTAAGAATTTTAGGACCCAGTGGCACCCGCGGCCTGATGACTTCGACAATTGCGGAACTAGCCAAACTACCCACCCATGCTCAATCTCTTGAATGAAAGAAACTNCGATGAAACCAAATTTCTGAATATTCAAGAACATCAACATCAAACAGTGGTAGCTCTAGAAGGATCTGAGGTTGAGTATTTTGGTTTCCTGTTGAGAACCGTCTATCTCCTCTAAATGTAATTTTCATCAATGAGGACTGGGTTGTTTATAGGCAATTGATGACATTATTGAATAATCCTCCCCACATAACAATAAAATAGCCGAGTATGAATTCTTTCGAAGAATTACATAATTATACCCCTGGGGCTGTAGAATTTGAACAAGAGACTTCTCATCCTGTTCATAACTTGGGAAGTGTGTGCTTCCCACCTCAGATGTTGGTCAATAACTACGCCCAAATATTTTATAGACGTTGTGTTTTCATTTTTGAGCAGTTGCATGTCATATTCTTAGGGCAGGTGGGCATATGTACGGGGTTGGTCATCTGAGACTCAGTAGGTTATTGTTGAACCAGATTTTCAATTACTTGTGTGTTCATTCCACCGAAGAGATTTGTCCATTTATATCTCTGGATATTTCAACTTGTTATTTTTATGTATAGAAGTACAGCCACAATTGGGAATATTTGCACAAGATATTTTGTGGATATACATAATGTTTTTATCCGGTTGGTCTCTAGTTGTTGGAATAGATGTAATAAATTTGATTTCTTGACATTGTCACTCAATAAATCTGAACTCAACCAGTTGAAAATCAATGAAATACTCAAATCTGTGTTCGTGTGCCTTTTAACATCATCTTCCCGGTGATTCCCGCTGACAGTCCTATTCAATAACCGTGCCGAAAATTCATATCGCCGTCCTCCTTAATATTTCCGTAGCAATTCCGCAGCAAATCTGAATATGTTATCTCACATTTACAGAAGCCACACGATCTCATATCGCATTAAATTAGCATGGCCATTCTGCACGGAGAAGGGTCAGCGTAATAAGAGAGAAAGAGACACGAAGAGGTCGTCTTAGCGTAAAGACAAAAGGGACGATTAGATAGTTTGTATGTATATTAGAGGGTGTTTTTGGACCGAAAGAGAACAGCTGTGCGAGGATATATGGAAGATGGTTTATGCAGATACGCAGCCTAAATGGCTTCTTCCGAAAGAAGTCTTAATGCTGTCATATTACGTGTTTGAAATAGATTATGGCTATTGTGGTGATTACGAGGCCGCTCCGTGGGCCTCCGCTGTTTATTGGGCCATTCATATTGCTCGTGGGGCCCACACCCTCAAATATACGATTGTTTCTGCATTTGGTGCCTCAAGAATGGCACAATATTTCATTGCTGGCGTTCAACAACTGCCATTGATTACTGAATTATCCTATGGAAACATTAATTTTATGAAATATCGACCCAAACCGATTCACACGGTTTTCAGAATATGTTTGCCAATTTTTTTTGGTCATACATAAGGGCGTGCTGTAAAGACATGAAGCTAGGAGTTTCGTCTTTCAAGAACATTCTAAAATATTGTGGAATGGTCTGGAAGAATTCCGGAATATTCTCGTGAAATGTGTTTTCGTTTTTATCTGACAATCATGATTTTGAAGATATGAGGGTTAGAAGTTTCACAAAAACCGCGACACGTTTTCGGTATACAATCAGCAAGAATAGTCACTACCGTTCGAGAAAGCTACTGTATATATCGAAACATGTGTCGGGGTTTTTGTAAAACATGTTAAAATGAGAAGGTAACTGAAAAAATAAGTTTCATCGGCTCGTTCCGTTGAATTTTTGGGTTGAAATAAGAACGACTTCAGATGGATGCATATCTAAAAAGCGGCAAAAAATTAGCATTTCTGATACAATAAATTATATCACACAAAAAGATATCCTTAGAAAATCAATACGAACCATATTTACCTTCACCAATAATTTTTAGCTGTGACTTCACCTTTCGCCAGAACACAGCTGTTGGAACAATGAAAACGTTCATTAAAATCTACTCCGCAAATCAGTATTTTATATGTAGAGTTGACAAATAACGTTGCCCAAAAATAACGAGCACATAGTAACAGCAATGTCGTAAAATCGATAACAGATCTTTTATAATCTCAACCAAAAGTTGAAGGAGTCATTCTGTTATTTCTACATTCAACTCTTCTGGAAGATGCGTCACATATTGGTACACAAGAAATAGGTTTCAGATTTCTTGACAAACATAAATGTCACAGTAGATATGTTTGATGATGATATTGATAGAAGGAGTCGTCTTTATGAGATAATCATAACATTTTATACCGTTTACAAACCGTTTACAAACAAAAATGATGTGATTCCAAATCAGCATAAGATGATAGAAGTGCGAATTTTTTTCCACGTTGAGCTCATACAGTTCCATCATGTTTTGATCAACATATTTCCCAATCGGTGGATTGAGAACCTTTCAAATGGTTAGCAAGATCGCAAGATTTAAGCGCGCTGGACTATTTTCTCTGGAATCAAATGAAAAGTGAAGGTCATTCTGGAAATGTTGGAAATATTGATTCGTCAACAAGATTTGAACTTATGATGCACTGTTTGGAACCTTTGGTGTAGTAATGGCTATTACTGGAGTTTTTTCCCAACACCAAATCGTTATTTTCAACACCTCGACACGTGTTTCGATCATTAAGTGATCGTCTTCAAAGAGGAAGATTAAAACTAGAAACTGATGCGAGCTAACCCTATTTATGCTACCATCCACGCGTACCAACCATACAGGTATACCAACCTAAATTAATTTTACAATTTTACTATTATTTGACAATATATGTTCATATAAAACAATTTTCAGCTATTTAAAAATCAATTTCACAATATTGCCTATCCAAATTTATTTTTACAATGTGTCCTTATGTAGTAATCAGTAAACAAGCTATATAGTATGCTCTTTGATATAGGTCCGTCATCGTTATTCATAATATTATTGTGTTTACTTATTTCTACACTCTCATAGACATCTAGTTGCCTGTTGTTGTTAACTTGTCTAACTAATCTTAATGAACTGAAGTCTATGGAATGATTTTGTTGCAAAATATGATGGGTGACTGCTGATTCTTCAGGTCTTCCATATTTTAAGTGTGCTATGTGTTCCTTATATCTTACTTTATTAGATCTTTTTGTCTGTCCATAATATTTTGTATCGCAGTCTTTACATTCACTTTCGTAAATTCCAGACTTTTCCGAATTCTTGACTTTGTCTCTTGGACTTCCCAAAAGCTTTATATATATTAAGTCACAAGACAAGATACAAAATCACAAAACTTGTTTGAAGAATTTGATAAGAAAATATATCTTACTGTTACTTCTACGAAATAATGCATCACGTGAGTTTTGAGTGAATATGGAATCAAATAGATATTCATCTTCCTCATGTACTCCCGCAGAATTGGAATAATCAAAATTCGTTTTGCCATATCTTCTGCAGAGGGATCTTTTTACTTTGCTTTGCGAAGGCTCTTTTCCCATATCGAAATAGAAATATCCGAAACATGCGTCTTCTGACAAATTCTAAAATAATATATGGCATATTTTGCCGGATGGAGAAGAAAGCCCTCTCCAATATCGAGAACCGTAAATTCGATTTAGATGACCGCGGATCGATCCGTGATGACAGTTGCCTCCGAGTGGAAAAAGCGATTTCTATACTTGCCCGCGTTCGAAGTGAAAGTGTCCATGAAAATTGCATAAAATGAATGCGAGGGGCGGTGAGAGGAGGAAATATTTGACTTTCAGCACTCTAAATCCATCTCGGAGACGATGAAATAAGGGGTGACTGTCACGTTGAAGTATTTTTTCAGGAATGACACAGTGGAGGTTATTTGAGCCAGAATGCCACTTACTGAAATAACTCAGCTCCATGTTGACTAACAATTAAAAGTAAAAATTCTTATGTCGATGTCATTTCTAATGTTTTTTTCACATCGCTGGTGCTGTAACAACGATATCCAGTCATTCGGTATATAAGCCAAAAATATCCAACTTTCCAAATAACATATCAAAAGCCTGCCGAATCGGTTAATAACCACTGATCCTCTCTAAGACATGGTATTTACCCGAACGGGATTAAGTATAGACATCTCTCGGAACTGACGCATTCACAGCTAGCAATAATTACACACCCGGACCCTAATAACTCTCAAAATTCATCGGAATCACCTGTTTTAGTGCGACCGTAACTTTGTCATATACTCTGCCACAAGTCAGGATTGGGTATAACTACTGACTGGATTAATTTTGAATTTCTAAGCGGATTAGTCTACTACATATATCGAAAAAGAGAACTATTAGATCAGTCTGTGAAATATTGAGCCTGAAAATTGATTGCAGATAAATTAAACCTCGATCAATGTCGTTGAATCAATGTATTTACCATAGTTGTATTTAAAAAATAATAACATTCTTATAGAACTGTGTAATATTAAAAAAAGAAAGTGGATGTAATCAAACACAAATTTAATGTAATTCACGTACTTTTCATTATTTATTTTAATCCAATTTCTCACTTCATTTATCTCTAAACCCTGATTGGAAGTAGTAGCTTTTCAACTTTGACATTGAAGTATACCTCTTATAGTACAAACAACGTCAAAGATACTATTAAATTTTGGGACAGTGATGAAGTATTTTTCTCACTTATTTAAAACTATACAAGGTTCTGGTTGCGGTTTCATTTTTGGTTGAACCAAATCAGGATTCCAATTGATTCTTCATTAGAAATATTGGCACAAAAGAACTGAACCTTACTTTCAAATATCAAATGTTTGCAAAAACACAACC
The DNA here is from genome assembly GCF_000500325.1 of Leptinotarsa decemlineata. Classification (NCBI taxonomy): domain Eukaryota; kingdom Metazoa; phylum Arthropoda; class Insecta; order Coleoptera; family Chrysomelidae; genus Leptinotarsa; species Leptinotarsa decemlineata. The sequence continues at coordinate 1,028,131 of NW_019293579.1, read as the reverse complement.
AAATGAAGCTTTGTACAATAGTTTCGTTCGTCATCTGGTATATAATAATACACAAAGAATAAAATCTTGTGAAACTTACCCAACAAAAGCCATGTATCATTTGAAAAGCCTTATGAATAGGTTTGTTGGTGGGAAATCCACTTCTGTAGCGAAATATTGAGTATAAACAAATATGAAAAATGAGAAATGAAACTGTTTTTTTACCGCTTGTATATACAGGCTGATTCACGGTGGATGGCACATTAGACGTTTCTGGTATTCATGAAATATGAAGTTCTAGTAG
>NW_019293579.1:969334-1024031 GCF_000500325.1 Leptinotarsa decemlineata | reverse complement strand
TAAGGTCATTGCCTCGAGAAAGCCAGATCATTCAAAAAATATTCAGATAAAATGTATGTTTCTTTTTTAATAAATCATTGGGATTTATTGGGGTTTCACTATTTTTTTTTAATTATCATACAATTATAGATTTGATTCCTGACTTTTCATAGCAACTCTAGCTGTCTCTATCACCCAAAGCTGGATTTTCTTTCAAATTTTCATTAAGATATGAAAACATGTTGTCTCGCCAAAAATTTGCTTCAAAAGACTATATACAGAAGCCTCATTAAGGTTCTATACAAAATTTTTAATTTAACGATGAGTAAGCAATAAATTCGCGCGATTGGCACACATTTTTTACAGTAACTAAACATATATCTTGTGAAAAACAGAAGCTCCAACAATGAACCTTGTGGTACTTCTAATTCCGTTTGCTCTATATCTAAAAGCAACTTGCTGAAGATTTTATGGATATGTCGCCATTCAGTCATGAGCAATGCTCTGACATTGTAATACCATCAAGTTTCAAAAGTACAAACTGTTGACCAATAATGTTGAAAGTTCTACCTTCTACCGTTAATAAAATAGGTATCAAGTGTTATATTCATGCATAAATCATAGACTTATTGAACATGGATTATGCAGTTTCAAAACTGAACAAATCAATTTCGACAATTTTACAGGATATCAAATGAACTGATGAAATCGCTGTTTTTCAATTTAAAAAACATACATTTTACAAGATTCTGAAAAAAACTATGGTTTAAATTGCAATTATTGCTGTTTTTGAATTAACGAAGAGGTTTTCACGATATTTTTTGAGATATTGAAACAGTTTAGATAATTTACAGCTCTCAAAAAACTTTATTTTCAATTGAAAAACAACTTTTATACCAAGTGTTAAAAGTGAGTCATCTGGATTTGAGAGTAAATCATGGAATGGATAAACATTTTTCCATAGCAATTTTGTTTCGAAGGTTTTAAGACATACTGTGATTTTCAAATACCTCATGGAAAAAATAATGTGAAAACTGAGGTATTGAAGCAGTTGAATATTTATGTTTTTTCAACTAAAGGCAGAACGGTGTTCATGAATAAATCAAAAACGTGAAACAAACTGCCTCATTTTAATAAGGCATTTCTGAACCTGCAGAAAATATGAGCCTGAGTATAGTATGAGAGAATCCTCGATACTCTCCTTCCGCTATTTTGTCATCATTTCTTTTGGAATTCAAGACATTGACTGCAGATACACATCTTCACCAGCAGCGGGAGGTTGCATATCTCAATGAGGATCTAGAAGTGATTTCGAATTGGGGTAAAAGTGATCAGGTTAAATTCAATGCCACAAAAACCCAGGCATCGGTTTTCTCCAAGAAGATAAATGCCACCGAACCGAATATAATAATGACAGAACAGACAATTTCGCTTTCTGCTTCGATAAGTTTGTTGCAGCTTGAATATCAGACGTCTCAGAGCGTCTTAAGGATTTTTCTGTTGTGCTTGTGTCCAAAAACAAAGTATTCCTAACCCAACATCAGACAGCTCTGGCTCTACCTTCATTATGTCTCATCAGTGTTACATTGCTGAACCAAGAATACATTGCTGACCTCAAAGTACAAGCCTAAAAGCCTTGTTTATCAATGATATTCATGAATTGAGACTTCTGTCAACCCCATAGATATTGTCATAGTGAGAAGGTTTTCACGGCCGGAACATAACTTATCTACTGTTTCCAGAGTTCTTAGCTGTAGGCTTTCCGATATGCGATTTCGTCTGCAACTTCGGTCAGAGTGATCTACTTACGAAAACGCATGCGAATGTTTGCCTTGTTCTCACGAATCTAGTTTGGTTATGGATGTACTGTTGATTCGCCTTAAAAATTACGAGATTTGTTTGATAGATCAACTGCAGCTGGGATCTTCATTATATAGCTCTATTTTTTCAGGTGTCCTCCAAACCAGTGTTCAGTTCATGAATTGCATATTTTTCATGATGTGAATATGACGCTATTCACCGTACTCAAAATGTTTGTCATATCTTGTACGTACTTCAATATGACTCAGGTTACTTTCAGTTTTTTATACACCATCACAAATTTGGACTTTTGACTCCAAAAATACGTATTATTGAAGATAACGATGCTGTGCACCATTTCTAAATCAAAAATCAGATGTTTCTTCAACGTATACAGAAAACATTTTTGGCAAGATAACAGTAGTAAAGTTTTCAATTTCAGGTCTAACTTTTTCGACTCATAGTCCCCATGGTAGATAGATAAACTTTAGAAATAATTCCTAAATTGCCATAGATAATTTACAGCTCTCAAAAAACTTTATTTTCAATTGAAAAACAACTTCTATTCCAAGTGTTAAAAGTGAGTCATCTGGATTTGAGAGTAAACAATTTATATGACTAAAGATTCCAGTTTAACAGCTTCAAATTATATAATTTGTATGCGACTGACTCATGAAATGCTAAAGTGCTGCAAATCGCAGCAAATGTTATCCACGATTTTATCAATGCATTTTCAGCAATATATTTTATATGATTACAAATTTTCATTGGCTAGGTTGGGTTTCAACATGACGTTTGGAGAAGAACTACAATATGTGTGATTCTTGAGTATATAACTCACTAGCTATTTCTTTTTTCATTTAAATATTCATATCTACGTAACTGATTTTGTATAATGAAAGGTTTTTTTCTTCTGCTCTACTGCAGGTTGTATTTTTGCTAGCCAGTTTTATATCGATAATGGGGTAAAACCCCGTCATAAAAACAAAATGACTAGTGGAAATTAGACAAAAGTGTTTTTATTCAATTAATTGAAGTGGTTTTGTTATAATTTGGATGAACTAAAAACAAACTGATTCGCACCTTTCTCTGCGATCATTCATATTTGAATATTTCACCCAAGCCCACTCCAACGAGATCCATCTTGATTTTCGGACGGGTTGATTGTGTTTATTTCTGACAGTCCGGTCGAGCGATTTTCCGATGTGTCACAGTCGCTTTCGTTATCTTATTGATTCGGGCCGCCCATCAGGTAATACGATCGCTTTTTATTTTACCACTCCACAAAGAAACAGATGTCATTTCCATTCCGATGTGACGTTAATTGATTCGACTTTGGACTGAGAAATAATATCGTTTTACGTTTGATTGGGTGGCGGAATGCGGTATCGCGAAACTCTGTCTCTGAGGACAGGATTGGACTCTAATATGATGAAATTAGGCATGATTTTCATGTGATGTCAATCAATTATTCATTCAAATTCAAATTCTTCTTTGGTGCTAGGACACAAGAGAGTTTACACACTTCATTTCGATTTGTACATAAAACAAATAGAAAAAAGCTTGGGAAAGAGATAAAGTCGCACCCTGAAAGTCAGATAGTCATTAGAATTGGGTGAAAATTTGTATAATTGAGTTGCTCTGAAATGCAGGAGTGCCATTGAAAAATTCATTGATATCATAAAAGGCATATTGTAGAAGAAACTGTTTGAGTTTCAATTTGCGATTATTGAGATTTAGTTTCTTGGCTTCCGCAGGGAGAGTATTGTATATAGCTTGGGTGCCCAATAGGAGATTTCATCGCGCATTCTTCACAGTCTCAAGTAATTGGCTTGGATGTTATAACGATTTCGTGTAGGGTAGTCATGAATTTGGGAGTAATTTACATATTCATGTAAGTTTTCTTTAATATACAGGCTGATTCACGGTGGATGGCACATTAGACGTTTCTGGTGAAGTGTACATTGGATCACTTTGAAAATTTAATGGAGGGCATATTCGGACATTCTCTAGCCAACTAAAATATTTTCGACAATGCGGTGTTGCCGCTTCTATTAGAAAGTTAAATTTTCAAAGTGATCCGTTGTCTGGTTCACCAGAAACGTCTAATGTGCCATCCACCGTGAATCAGCCTGTATAATAGGCACCCCCGTAACATCCGTAATTATCAAGATAGATTGATGAAACACTTTATAGTCAAAATCATACAATAAAGGGCTGACATTGTTTCAGGTGAAAGGTGCATCTGTAATAATTAGGGAGTCCGGATCACGAATCTGAAAGAATTTTCAGCCTATTTTGCCCCCTAGTATGATTCACCGTAAAATGGGTTCTTCCATCGCGACTGGCGGGCAGTGTATATCACTTAGGCCAACACCATCCAGCCGATAGGTGTATATTCAGCATTTCCACCAATCCTGTGAGTTTCCTTATTCTACCTTGACAATTACGGAAGTTACGGGGGTGCTTCTATGAAAAGTGAGACGAATTTGGATTTTTCAGGGCTAATAATTTTTCAGGAAAGAGATGTAGGTACCTGTAGTAATCTGGAAAAATGTTCAGCCTTTTTTACCCATTAGTATGATTTACCGGAAAAATGGGTTCTTCCATCGCGAATGGCCGGCAGTGTATATCGCTTAGGCCAACACCATTTAGCCGATAAGTTTATTTTCAGCATTGTCATCAAAATATATATACAGGGTATATACAGGGTATATATATACAGGATACCTGGTACTTTATGTTGTTTGAATTTGTCCCTACAGTCTTCTCCGTATTTCAAACCAGAAACATCTCTCAATGCTCTTATCTGTATACTGAAGATTTGCGATCATTGGCTAGAGTGTGAGTGAGGTACTCTCAAGACTTCGTAGTGAGAAAGTGAAGCCCGATAGTCTCTTACATAGAAATAGACAGTGTTTTTGCCAGGTCAGTTTTACGTCAATGTAAACTCCTAAAAATTTGGTACACTTGCAGGTGAGTGTAATTTCACCACTATTTCTCATACTAAATAGCATATATTCTGTTTTCGATTCATAGAATTTTAGTTTATTTGATAGCAAGCATCATTATATTTGTTCTTTTTCAGTTCCAACTGTGGAAATCAGAGTACTTGAATTTTTTCTTGAACGCATGAACGTGTCATTAGCAAATAGTATATACTTTGACAGTGAAGATGAATAGATACATTAAAAAGCAGTGATCTTCAAACGGACCCTTGAGGAACACCGTACTGTATATTCAGTGAGGAACATTTTTTATTTTGGAAGAGAAAAAACTGGACTCGGTTCTCTAGGTAAAATTTTTTCAAGTTGATACTTTCTTCGTGGATATTAAAGTTTTTTGAGTGAAATTGGTGAAGAAAATGTGAACAAGACTATAAAGTATTTCATTGGTTCGGACTTCCATTGTCTAATATAATATAAATTGATTTGAAATCTCTGAAAAAAATAAAAGATTAACCGAAAATAACAATTTTATTAAAACAAATAACTGAAATTACAAAGAAATAACATACAAGCTACAACCAGAAAATAAAAAATTGAAATATTAATAAAAGCTGAAGTTACTTCACGACGTTTCGATTGTTAGTCACAATCGTCTTCGAGTGATAACTGGACTTATTTCTCCGAGATCTGACTATTTATAGGTCATTCGAAAGCTTTCACTTTTCATCTATCCCCTCTTTCCTCTTTCCGCTTCATTGGTTTTAGCGCGAGATGACCGTTTGGCAGGAGTTGGTCGTTTTTCGCTTGATAAGAGGTTTCCATATGTTACGTATCTCTACGCTAGCTTGACTAAATGCGTTGTTGGACAACATATACGCGGCTTCCTTGAATTTTCTACTAAACCAGGACCAAGCAACAATCCGAAACAGTCGTAAAAAATAATAAACTTAGTAGAAACTAGATAAAAGTTATTTTGTTTTTCACATAAACTCCATAGTTCTCGTATAATTTTGTTGATCAGAATAGTAAAAACAGTTTGAAACAAAAAAAGGAAAATGAACCAATGTGAATGAAGTTTAACTGTTCGTTTCGTAACAAAATTTCTTCTTTACTTTTAGACAATTGAAATATTTATATTTGTACATCAACTTTGCAGCATTGGCGAAAGTAAACAGTTCTGTCAGATTGAATAGATAAATACAAAATGCTAATTACAGCTGGTTCAACATACATCGCGATCACGAAAAACATGGAATAGTGGCTACTGTATTCCCCAGCTATCTAAAGCTGATCAAGGAGTGTCTTAACTGATTATTTTATGGTAGATGACCAATCAGAACTTCACGAAGAGATATGAACACTGAAAAAGGTGTGTCAGTAATGAAAAACATTCATGACGTGTCGAAATTAGTGAATTAATTGAAGGAAATTGAATCTCAAAGCCTTTAGTACACATCCTTCAGTACAGCGTACTACTTATTGAGATACTGTAACACCGTACTTTTATACCACGATAAAAACTGTTTCATAATCATTTATATGTAAAGAAAATGAAGTTATGAACTCTTTCTCACTGGCAGAATTCAAACCTCATCCAAATAACGCCTTGAACTTTCGAAATATCATTTTCAACCTGACACTTGTCAATACGTGGATTTGCGATTTCGTCATTTTCCCGTTGAATATTCATTAATTGAAATACCCCCGTGATGTTTACTTCCCCAATTTCTTACTCAAATTATTTGAATGCCTCGAGCAGATATTAAATGAATGATGAGCCATTGACGTCTGTAGGGGGGCGATTTGAGATGTTAGCGGTTTTGAATGAAGTTCCCCAAGATTTCCGCATGGTACATTACACATTCACGAACATCAACACGAGAAATTCATGAGTGTTTGACGGATCGATTCTATGCCGTTGATTCCTTCTATTTGATTGTTTCGAAGTTTGAAATTTAATTAGAACATTGTTTTGGCGAAGGTTGATTAAAGGTTTCCAGTTCAACACATACTTTGGCAAAAGCAAACGTAATAATTCTATAAATGAATAGGCTGATATTGCCTGCTTTTCTGAATCTTTTGGTAGCCATCATGTGCTAATTATATCTTGGTGAAGTGATATTATCAATATTACTGATTCTTTAGAGGTTTATATTACACAATAACTTTTTGAAGTGGAATTTTCAGTGTGCATTACACTTCAGCTTTACCTATTTTCCAGATTGTGATAGGTGGTATATCCAAAAAACAGTAAAGAATAATATTACCTCCTAATATTTAGAGCTGGCATTCAAAATAGTACTTTCTTTGAATTGAAAGGACTGTATTTTCACGAGAGATTGATTTTTAAGTAAGAAAGGTTTTGGCTTTCTACTTCTCCACCTCACTGTTAAAAATGATTGTGAAAAACATGGATATATACTGTAATTTTGACAATTTTTATGGGGTAACTTCAATTTTACACAATAAAAATCGTGATAATGGAATTCACAGAATATCATATGTGAACCAAAGGGTTGAGTAAATATACGATGTGAAATTAAATAAAGAAGATTCCATGTGTACAGTATTGACAACAATCTTTAATTGGGGTTTTGAAAACGTAGTGAAATGATTACGATGAAAATAATATTTTATTCCGAAGTACAATGTTATCTAGCATACTGCAATCACACAATAGAATAGAATTTCACATAAATGACGATGTGATTCATACATAACAACTCGCGTGAATTTAGGGATATATTTTATGTGATACTACAAATGACAATAACAAGTGAATATAGATTTCTACATTATAAATACTGTAATAAATTCATAATGAGTCATGTGATTCCCTGCATTTATGCTCGAAAATTACAAAGAAGATTGTGAAAATTACAGTACTTGTATGGTAAAATCACATGACTCAGTATGTATGTAGATAGATAGATAGATATTCATTCATTTCTACAGAGTATATGTAAATCTTGTAAAAAAGTTAAAAGAAATACTTTGTCCGAGAAATACGTCAGTGAACAAAATCACAAAAGATTAATAATATACAAAATTTGGATACAACACGTCACATACACATATAAGTATAGAGTTGATAAGATAAATTTTAACACACACTGTCAAAATATTCATCTATAGTATAAGGCTCTATATTTCATAAAAATTCTTTCACAGACTTCAGAAAACCGCTGGCCAACCTAATGTCTCTTATATCCTGTGGCAGAGAATTGAAAAAATTTATCGCACTGTATACAGTACTTCTTTTATATAGAGATTTTTTATGTATCGGATATAAAAAATCATTCCTACATCTTGTTCCATACTTATGTGTTTCATGATGCTTTTCAAAGTAGCTTGGTTGATTAACTAAAAATTTTAATGACTCAAAAATGTATATCGCTGATACTGTTAATAATTTGTTCATTTTAAAGATTCCTCTAGATAAGTGTTTAACCTTCATACCAAAATGTATTCTGATTACCCTTGTTTGGCAGAGCAATACTCTGTTCAGCTCATGACAACGTTTTTTTTGAGAATTCCCATAGCATATGAAGTTGAAGAAAGTTTTCTGCAGAGATTGTCTATTTGATTAAAACACGTCACATACACATATAAGTATAGAGTTGATGAAAAAAACATGATTCTTTGATGTTCATACCAAAAAGTATTTTGATTACCTTTTTTGGCAGAGAAATACTTTGTTCAGCTCATGACTGGAGCTGATGACTGGTCATCATCCGAAGACGATTGTNAATATTGATCAGGAACATCATAACCAAATAATCAATAGTATGCGTGGAAACACCTATGCAGTAACCGAGGCAAATACAGCAAGATCAACGGAATATCATTATACGAATTGTTCTTTTAATAACTGTGTGTTCAATAAATAATTTTGTTCGAATTGCAAAAAATTTTCTCACCGAATATCCCTCGAACATTGATAAATAACTCATAATTTTATCACAACTTCCTCAAGCACGTTATTTTAGGTAACATCCCTCCGCCTTCGGCGTCGGGATGTTACCAAATAACGTGCTTTCGAAAATTGTGATAAAATTATTTCGTTAGTTATCAATGTCCTTGGGATATTATAGCTGAAAATTTCAAATCTGTCCTCCATACTAGCTACGTACTTATGACGGAAATAAAGCTGATTGAAAGCCCTGGTGTTCATATCAAAATGCGTTTTTGATTCAGCTCTAACCGCACATTAAATGCGCGTTGAAGATCAAAACAAACAGACAATTCGAAAATAATTCGCTTAATAGCTATTTTGCGTCAACTGCATTTATCGAAATGGAATTACGTTCGAATCCAAACAAAACATGTATACATGCGAAGGCTTATTCAATTTATAGAATCAGTATTAATTAATTGCTATGTATATTTCAGCATTATTCGAGGTTATTTCCCGACTGATTACAGCTAGCATACAAAGGGAGCCGAACTACATATACGGAATATTATGATTTCATTGTTTATTATGCTGTGATAAAGCACGCGAGCTCACCAACTTGTTACATTCGAATTAATTTCGATTCACTCAGATCGATTAGATGCAAATAAACTACTACAAATTCTTCCAATTCTGAATACAAAAACAATTTGCAGAAAATACGGATACCGCTGCAATTTTAAAGTGATAATTCCTTATGGGAGGGTAAACTGCAATTGTAAATATCTCGAAAACGATCACCTCCAGCGTTGTTGAGGAGATGTACCTTTTTTACTTGGAAAAGGTGTGGAAATTAGGTTTTTTCATGAAAAGTACCAAAAGTTTACTATCAAAAAAAGCAATTTCAAATAAATAATGACAGCGTACGCAGCGCCCTCTAGATGTTACATGAAAATTAATACGAAATTATGATTTCCCACGTCAAAAAAACCCCGGGTACCGAATTTTGTGCAAATAAATTATTTTTTGCAAGAGTTATTTTCAAAAAGCGAACAAAAAAAATCAATTTCAACACCCCGTATCTCCGAAACGAAGCATTTTCGGACACAAGTTCATATAGACTTTTTTTCTTGAAATTTCAGGAATACGTCACTTGAATATTTTAAAGTTTCAGTTGATTCTGAAACAGAGGTTTCACAATCAAATGAAAAAGCTCAACTTCTTACGTCAAAAATTTATAATGACGTCACATCTGATGACATGACTATTTTGGCACACCTGGTATAGTCAATACCTCACACTCTCAATATTATTCCGAATAATTACTATTTTTATATTCGTTGATATGCAATTAATATTGATAGAATTTAATGATTATAAAACGTATTTTTCTTATTACAACCGTTAAAGGTGCTATCATCGGAATAATACAATGTCTGCCCATTGAAATTCGTATTTAATTACATACGATGTTGAAAACCTCATCAAGAGGTTTATTACACATATCAACACAAATTACAAACTGATGTTTTACATGAAATACTGCTCTCTCATACTATATTCACTGAGTAAAAACATGGGAATGATTAAAACACTGATAGACATAAACAATTACCTTTTCCGGTTTCCACAATGGAGTAAGTGCGTCGAGTGTCTACTGGATGGATCAATCTGACGAATGAAACAATGCTAGGAAATGTTTCGAGGGTGAGGTAATATCTTTAATACCAGAAAAGGGTTTTCCTGCAAGCCACAGGTGTCACAATTCTTTTCTCGGAGCCATTATCAAAAGATAACATCAATACATTCCTCGAAACTCAACAGGCTATCTATATGTATGTTGGTCAAACTGAACGTGTCTTTTATACTCGTGTCAAAGAGCACACGAGTCATATTTTTCGTATTTTCAATCACCAAACTCGCAAATAGCTGATTTTGGTGGAAAGGAACATCGCAGATTGTTGAAAATTATTGTTAAAATTGAAACCATTAGTTATGGAGCTAACTAAACTGCGTTTACTAACTTGCTAGGCACAATAGATACACGTAAGGTTATTTTCAACTTATAATGAATCTTTGCATTCTTTAAGAGAAGGAAGAGGTACTTTTCTCTTCATTATACAGAATGTTTCATTGGGAAATAGTCATGAATTATTTATAATAGATAAGGGACACCCAAGATGCAGGTTAATTGCATTTCATTGTCTAATACGATATAAAAAATTAAAAATATTAGCTGAATAAAAAATTATATTAAGCAAAAAACTAAAATTATAATGAAATAAAATACAAGCAACAATCAAAAAAAAACAAAAAATTGAACTATTAACACGGGATGAAAATTGAAAATTATTAACAAAAAATGAAAATAACAAATCAAAACATTCCAAACCAAGTTAGTTCACGACCTTTTGATTGATAGTATCCACAATCGTCTTCGGGTGATAACTTTAAACCAGTCGACTACCATATTTTGGGATATTTGAAGAAAGTTTTGAACAATCTCATTATAATTTCATTATAAATACAAGGTTAGGTTAACATTTTCTCTCAAATACGTTTTGCTTCAAGATTATAACCCATAAATGGATAGAATAATGAAAAAGGAAATAATTCTATCGGTGGCACGAGATTTCATCGTCAAAGAAAGAAATTATGAATTTTTCAAACTTTTTTCACTATATCAATCAGAAACAAAATTGTACACGGAAATACTGAAGCCATTAAAAAGTGAATCAACTTCTGTTGCTCTTCACAAAAATGAAAAAGTTTCAAAATTCTGATCTAAAGAGAGTCATTATACAGTGTCATCCCCAAAGTATGCACCATATGGGAAACTTATTCATTAAGGGTTTTTCGACAAAAAGTTAGTCTTGATAAAAGTCTGTGCATCCCTTAAAACTAATCATGCACCAACAAAATTCAGTAAAACATACGTAATATACGAGGAGCCTTCAAATATTTGATTTTGTGACAATATTAAAAAGTACTCCTACTTTGAAAAAGTTTGGGAAATGTTATTTAGAAAATTGTTCAGCTAGATTTGAAGTGATGATTATCTAAGTGAAGTTTTATTTTTTCTACCCATTTTTTTAAATAGGGACTACAAAAAACAAATTTTTGCTAAAACGATGAATAGACAGTATCCTGTATACGACGGTTCATTTTAAAAGCCTGTTATATTACAAATTACACAACTGTCGTGTTAACCACGGTCAATTTTTTTGAAAAGTAGAATAATTTTCAAAGTTTTTGGTGCATAGTTATTTTTATTTTTTGTTATCACCAAAAATTACTCAAAATTATACAGTACTGTAACAAGAATTCAATATTCAATAATATCATATCACAAATCATCAAAATGAAATAGGCATTTCGGAACAAACTCATTGATTTTCTGGAGATTTTCTTGTCCAAAATAAGGGTTTTAAGTTGAATCTCCACAAAATCAATGAGTTTGTTTCGAAATGCCTATTTTATTTTGATGATTTGTGATAGGATATTATTGAATATTAAGTTCTTGTTACAATACTGTATAATTTTGAGTAATTTTCGTTGTTAACAAAAAATAAAAATAACTTTGCACCAAAAATTTTGAAAATTAATTTACTTTTCAAAACAATTAACCGTGGTTAGTACCATAGTTGTGTAATTTGTAATAGTACAGGCCGTATACGAACCGTCGTATACAGGATACTGTCTATTTATCGTTTTAGCAAAGAAGTTTTTTTCGTAGTCCGCCTTTAAAAAAATATGTAAGATGATAAAACTTCACTTAGATGACCACAACTCCGAATCTAGATGTGTTTTTCAATGCTGAACAATTTTTTTAAATAACATTTCTCGAAATTTTTTCAAATAAAAGTACTTTAGTCTTATCACAAAATCAAATATTTGAAGGCTCCTCGTATATCACGTGTGTTGTACCGTATTTTGTAAGGGCATGTTCAGTTTTAGGAGATGCACAAACTTTTATCACGAATAACTTTTTGTCGAAAAACCCTTAATAAATAAGTTTCCCATATGGTGCCTACTTTGGGGATGACACTGTATATATAGGGTGTCCAGGTTACTGGAATTGTTATTTTTTCTTGAATACGTTTTGATTGAAGAATGTGCCCCAAAAATTTAGAGAACAATAAAGAAATTTTTTTTATTTAAACTGTGTATTATGGAAATATATCAAAAGTCACTCAAATCATTTTATACGCGGAAAAACATCCAACTTCTCTTGCTCTTTTGAACAATTAAAATGAAATTTCGGAATTCTGATGCACAGGGTGTGACTTTGAAGTCCATCATATTTGTTTTATGTCTCAACTGCTAAACTTCTTTTTGCCAAGCCTGAGACTTTCAATTAATTTTTACTCTTCTTTGTGGACGGGCGCAAAAATTCACACTTTTGTTGTCAAGAACACTAACCGAAACAACTCTGCAGCGTGACATTCACGAATCTAGATTGAAATGGGTGGAAACAGTTAAACACCGAGCGTATATTTTGTATGAAAAGGGGTCCGATTTGCGAGCTTTGATGTTGGCCACTGCTTCTAATTTTATTCACTCCTCTCTAACTCATTTACACAACACAAATGACCATTGGTCTCAGCAAATTACTTGTCAAATGCTTTCATGAAGCTCTGTAGATGTTAATTCGGATGTTGGAGGATGTAAATGGTTTTTCCTTTGAGAATGAAAGCCGCGCGTACGTTAATATTGCTGGCGGAATGCAATTTACCGAATCCGAATTGACTTATTGAAGTGGGAATTGTTTCAGTTCTTCATTGAAAAGTGTATAACAATTAATTTTTTTAGTGTTGCTGAAAAGCTGTTCCTTCTGAAGAAAAAAAGAGCTTCATCTCATTATGTTTTTAAACTAGCTCTCAGTATTCTCTTTCAAGTTTCTGTTTGGCAACCAATACGGGCTTGAGTTTTCGAAAAGATGCAATTCGTAAAGTTTTCCCATTTTCTTAACCTCAGCTTCAGTTGATGATTTTTACATTCCGTATCTCTCAGTTGTATTTGCAGAAGTTTTTTCGATCATTTAACCAGAACTCAATGAAAATAATGCCTAATATACAATGTGATATCATCTTGTGAAATACATTTCGATTTTTGTTCAAGCTTACCGTCATGATCACATAGTATGGTGAAGATAAGTTGTATATAAATTAGAAATTCTCCATTTCATAAATCGCTATGATGTTTTTTACTTTGATGATGGTTTTGAATGTTATTGAAGCTGGTTCAAATATTGTGTTTACTTCAAAACATGAAAAATTCTGGAGAAAGCAAATGGAGGAACTATTCAGTTTTTCCTTCATTGAATTGAGAAAACACGGAATTATTAAAAAAAATTAGAGTTTCGACTTCTTTCGCATGTAGCATTTCAAATATTGAGATTTTTTTTTAGAAGAAGAGAAGGTTTTTGTCTTTTTCATACGGGGGGTAAAACCTAAACGGGGTGTACAGCATATAATGCTCGGACTGCAACAAATTCTGTATCGTCAAAGGTATGACGAGCACAAAAAGGCATACATAAACCCAATAATAAATAAATCAAACCTCGCAACACACGCCATACAAAACAAACATAACTTTCCCCCACCAGAGAACATAAAAATCATAAAACAAGTCAATAGAGGAAACCGTATGGACATCTGGGTAATTTAACAGTCATAATTCACTTATCGAAGAAAGAATTCAAATCAAAAAACAACAAGACCTAACATTCACTATAATACACAAAACAATACACACTCTTAGAAACAGTATACCTAGAGAAGATCCAACACAAAGTATATAACCTGAGGTAATCAAAATACAGGCAAATTAACTTACAGCACTTGCAGTGCTGCAAGTTGATTTGCCTGTATTTTGATACAGGCAAATTAACTTTGATACAGTGCACTAAGGCATTCTGACCGCATTAAAGAACAAACAAGAGGATAAAACGTTCAGTTTGAGTAGAGCCTTGAAGATGATAACACCACCAGCTGTCGAAAGCGCTCGTATATAATACTCAGGTGTTATAAAGCTTCAAATCCTTTTTGTGACATGCGTTAATATACATTAATATATATTAAATATGAATGCCAAGGATAAACGTTACTCATTTGCTTCCGGAAATTCGAAAAGTAAAATAAAGTGAATATTTGAATAGATGATCTAAAAAATATACTATTTTTCTTTTTTTTCCCACCACGACGAATGGGAAAATGCGGAGTTTTCCAAATAAAATAAGTGAGAATTGTTCGTTTTCTTGTGCTGTGAGTAGATGTCAAAGAAGTAGAGTTGGATGGAATCACTTTTTTGATTGACCGATTTCACTTTTTCGACATCCACTCACAGCATAACCAATTAATCAACCAATCAATCCTCACTTTTTATTCGAAAACTGTTAATTCGCAGCTGCAACGCAAGTTAGACATATTCTTCCCATTTTTTGTCAAGTTTTGTAGAAATGTAGCCGCAGGTCCATCGGAACCAGCAAAATTTTGAAAGTGGTCTAGGATGAAAAAAATTTGGGAACCTCTGTTTTGAACCATGAAAAACCGAATGGAAGCTGATACCCACTTCTTTCGCCATTCTATGATGGCTCAATCTTCACCAGGGTCTTCAAATCCACGTCTATTAATACTGTAGGTCGGTTACTCCGGGTTTCATCTTCGCAACGAAGTTCATTGTGAAATGTCTGGTTAATTTTTTGAGCTGTTTCGGCAGTGATTTGGTTCGGTTTTAGTTCGTAGAGAAAAATTGGCTGAAAATCGCTTAACAATATCACATAGTAATAAGCTGAAAAGATGTGAAAAAATTGAAATATGGAAAAAGAACAGCATCAATATACGGAGTATAAAAATCTCAATCGATCAATATATACCACGACATAGTAGAATAATTATTTCTTCAGATATAGAGCTACAAAAACACATGACATTAAACGGGCAAAACTTCTGAAACAATCTAATTAAAACCGTTTCAAGTGCTACTATGTGAATGCGCTTTCTAATAAATACCAGTATTGAAAGTTACAAAACAAGCAGAACAAAGCCTAAAGCTCCTCCCTTCGATGTTCTGAGAGGGCTCATCTATTGGGAACACTGAATAGTCCGTCACGAGATGTCATCAACTGTAGCTCTACATCTAAGGAAAGCCGCTCAGAGATTGATGATCGCCGTGTCGAAGACATTCCGCCAAAATAAATCATTATCATACACAAGGACCATATTACGGATGGTTTTGATGGAGTATTAGGGCCATTTTGCCTTGTTCAGCATCAGTATTGACTTTCTGGTTGGTGTTTTTCAGTGACACAAATATTAGGACTGGCTTTGAGAAAAATGTTAATATTTAAATGATTAGTTGTGTGTTGATTGTTCAAAGTTCCAATAGAATCTGAAAATACCTTGTGGTATGGATGTTTAATGAAAATATTCAACTTTGATTGATTATGTAGCGAAAGGATATTAACTATCCACAACATATGTGATAATTACGTGTCTCTGAAATTACCCCTTCAACACAATTCAAACAAAGAGTGCTGATCCCAATAATTGAGAATTTAAATATTTTAAAAATCTAGGAGCTATCAAATTGCCACTCGACATTGTGCTTTCATTTTTTGTGAAGACTTGCACTATGACACGATGACACTAACATCTGTATCTGTTTTTTTACCTTAAAAAATATATGAGTGTTTAAATAACATTAAACAGTTCAGAAAAAAACTTTTTCAAACGCTCAAAGGTGCGAACTCGTTTCCTCCTCACTCACTCACGTTTCTCCACTCACAAGCGATTTGGGTTAAATTGGTGACACTTGTCAATCTTTGGATTGGTATACAGTATAAGGATGTCTGCAGAATGCTGTATAATGTCCGATCTAGGTAGACCCACTGTGATTCGAAAGTGCATATAGATTATAAACAAGGAGTCACACTGTCTGCTGCATAATTGTTCATATCTAATACATCTAGAGAAAATTCTATAGCAACATTTAACTTGCCTCTAAATCTTTCTGTTAGAGAAAAATCTTTTGAAATGAATGACTGAAATACGGGGAAATTTATGGATCGATAAAGACTTTGTGCATGTTCTTCTTTCCTTGCAACTTGATCACGTTAGTTTTTCATGCCCATCCAAAGTTTCCTTTCTTGTGAAGAAATCCAAGCACTGTGATAAACTCAATTGGCCAGAAAGAATCGTAGGTTACAGATCAGTGTCCACAATGTGTGCACTTAATCCTGGATTTTAATTGACCAACGAAATTATCTACAATCTTAGAGTTATATATACTCAAATAAATAAGCCATAACACTTGCGCTTTTCCACTGTCGCTCAATTTTACGTTAATCTCCGTTAAGGTCGGTTCAGGTTTCTCAATAATTCTATTAACGTCATCTTGTAAACCTTCTGAAAGATTACGAAGGAATTTCTGGACGTCTTGATGCGCATGACTCATGCATCGAGGGGCAAAATTCTGAATCTGACTTTTTGAGGAGACTGTGTTCACTGCTATATCAGATGAATCTTCTGACCACAATTCTTTGATAACTTCTGCGAAAACTTTGATTAAACAACCCTCCGTACTAGAAGTATTGATATCTTTCAAGTACTCATCCTTTTTCAAATATTCCAGCAACCATCTCGTATTTGATAAACATTGGATTACACTGTTCATGAAACAAGTGTTGCCAATATTTTTCAAGCCACTAAGCCCAAGGGTTTTGACTGAGGAATGTATCACTGATTGTGTTGTAGCTGTTGGTGATATGTGAACCAACGGAATGAGGAATTTAAAGTTGAATTTCTTGAAACTGAATCAGATATATTCCTGGTGTTTTTTTTTGGGTTTGTGAGAGAAACATAATTCCAGAACTTATTTATTTTTCTCTGAGACAATTGGGAAGTGATCAATCTGCTTACTCTATTTTGCGATGTTCATAGGAAATTTTGATTTGATTTGTGGGTTCAGCGTTCAGAAAATCTATCGAGTCGACCATTCTGAGAAAAAATTCATGTGGAAAATCACATGACAACTAACACTTGATTCCTTTCCAAAAACAATACCAATATGCTTTTCGAATGTGGACAAATGGAATGCCAAAAATTTAAAATGTTCTATAAGAGAAGAATAACACAAAGGCTTAATACATTTTTTCCAGATGTGAAATGATCATTCCAGATTCCAGAAAATATGGATGCGAAATTGAAACGTAGAGAATACCTTGAGAAAACTTCGCAAAATATTGAAATTCTCCACACTGTGTTATCAATGTTGAAAAAAATCAATTGTCAATTTTTGGTCGCCATGGACTTCTACTTCTCTAACAAATTACTATTTTCATTGGAGGTTATTAGAATAAATAATAATTGGCATGTGTAATAATTTGAATATAATATCTATCATACGAAGAAAAACCCTTTCGAATTACAATGATGACGGAAGATTTAATAGACAGAAGATGATGATTATCAAGACGCTATTACAACCAGGAATTACATCTATACAAAGAACTTTGGAACATTATATGCAACTTTAATCGAGTGAACTATGAACTGCGAATACTATATAGTTGATGATTGTATGAGGCAAGCTTTCATCAAATTAATTGAGACATTTGAAGTCAATAATGGGTTGTTGTTTCAACTTTTGTGACCTTTTCTGGGGCGGAATAGTTCACCTGAAATAATTTTACAGAAAGGAGACTGTTGCAGATCCTTAATCATTTAGATAATCGTTATCGAAAGCTCAATGAACTTTCAAATTGTTCTCTGGGAAATAGTAAACATACAATTGTTTTTTATCACAGTCAACGTTCATAATAGTTGAAATACGACAGGAAAACGTAATTGTCTCAAAAACTAGCTATCTCAAGTGCGAAAAAAATACAAAAACAGACAATGAACCAGATATAAAGTTATTGTTTTGGGGAGTTTCGGTTATGGACTATTTTTGTTCAAGTATTCTTTGAAGCGGGTAGTTGACATCTTCAGGAATCCATCATATTTAATTTTTCACGTATTTATAATATTTGGAGAGATGTTAATGGAAATATAACCTAAATTGGGCTCAATGCAGAAAATATTCTGAAACCCCAGCATGCTTCTATCATATTTATGAGTTTTTTTCATTTGTATTTGATAGAAAATGGAGAAATATTCAACAATCTATGATAATTCAAGATCAAGAATCCGAAGAAATACAAAAATCAGACCAACATGAAGCAGAAGTAGGTGAAGTATCTTGTTTTATTCATCATTAATAAAAGGCTTCACATATGTTGACGGACCGGAAAGTAAATCTATATTTTTTCCACTTAAGCAAGTACAATTAAAAAATGTATATATTCAACGCCCTGAAGCAATTTTCTATCAATGGACCGTGTTTAATCTCATTCTCAATCTGAACGGAGAATACGCAAAAAGAGATTGGCGGAATAAATATTATTTTGCGCCTATATATTTCCATGCAATAAACGTATATTGATAGAAGTTCTTTACAGAATTTTATCCGCAATAATCGCTATATCAAATTTCTCCTGAAATATGTGTTTTTAAAGATATGCGACTGATGTGTGAATATAATGATAATAATGACTGTTTTCACCTCAATGATACACCAATACATGTACAGAAGTAGTCACAGTAAATACTCACATAAAGTATATTCACGAAATAGATAATGAATAAATAGAACATGGCACACATAAAATGTCCTATCAGGATTTTATAAAGAAAAAACCCCCGATATATCATAAAATTTTGTGTTGATCGCACCATTTTTTCAAACAAGTTTTATACATTTTTCAGAATATTTAACTATTTTATATCAGAAAATTAGATTACCTTGTACCGAATGCTATCAGGCAATCGAAAACTCAACTTGGTTTTATGAAAGTCATATACAAATATGGCTCTGATCATTGCAAATTTCTTATGTTCGATAAAATGGGGCGATACACATCTATCGAAAGATATGAAAATTTTATTTGTTCGCTATGATGAAAAACTTGATCACCCAGAAGAATATTTGATTCTGTACACACTGTTTTATTATTATGGAAGCTAATGTGTTTCATTTTTTCTGGGTTGGAAATGTGAAATTTTGATTAAACCAAGAAACGATGTCAGATGATACTATCGAACATTTTTCCTGGAGAAATATTTTATTGACATCCGACGTTATTATAGTTACGTCGTCTGCCAATACCACATAAGTTCCATATATTGAACAAATGAACAAAATTGGGCCCAAACAGAACCCTGCGGTACACAGTAAAGTTGCTCATGTGAATTGAAATGAACCTTCAATAATATCAATATTCTCGCCCAAAATCAAATAAAAAATTCAATTCCATAATCTAGGTCTTCTAAATGGAATAAAATCACACCAGGAACATACTTTTCAATTAATTGAAAAGTATTAGGACTAGAACAGATTTTTTTCACAATGTCTCAAGATCCGAATCTGATAATTCCACTGATTTCGTTGATTTGTACCTTTCACAACCTCAAATTCACCTCCCATAGTTCCATAGCGCAAGTGACAGCCAATAGCTGCATAGTACAGATTATGGAGCACCTCTCTTCCACAATGATTCGGCATAAATCTCATTGCATAACAGTTCTTTCGTAGTTTATCACATAGTGATCTATATGAGGACCCCAATTCAGCTTATGATCTAGAATTAGACCTAGCATTTTTGTTTCTGGTTTGGATGTCACCTCTAGTTGGCTATCTTCATATATTTGAGAATTTCGGTGGTGTTCTGCATTGTGAATTTGACTAATGCTGATATTTAGTGCTGATATTCAATACTGAATGATTTTTTTTAGCCCACTTCATTATTTTCTCATATATGGATTCTGTGGTTTGTGCAGGTGCTAATCAGTGACCAGAACATTTGTATCGTCTGCATATGCAACTATGTACCTTTGAAAGACTATTTAGGTATTGTTTCAAGTCTTTCGCATAAATAAGAAAAAGCAGTGGTCCGAGTATAGACCCCTGGGGATATCCTTGCTTGCAGGCCAAGGACTGACTGTGAACACCAATGTAAACTGCTAAAACTGTACTGCATAAACAGAGCAGATACGGTCTCACTGAACACTGTTTTAAAGCCCGAACAAAATAGAGCTGGAGATCCTGGCTGCAGGTAATAAAACAGAGAAAGCTCGTCTTGTTTCAGACAATTCAAAAGAGATAAACAGTTCATGCACAACCAATCAAAGTCCTCAAAACAATTAGGATCACTTCTTCATGAGCTTGTTATTTTTTAACAGTAAGTAAACTCAGTAATGAACTAACAAAATCAAAATGAAAAACCCTTCAATTATTAAAATCGAAAGTAAACAGAAAGTTGGTATTCGATGAAAATTCGTGATATCAAGAATTTATTAGGTAACACATCAATATGGGATTTTCATAAACAGGTTAAGGCTTTCACAGCCGATATTATCAGTGTTAGTATCTTCATTTGGGATTAAAGGCCGTCGCAGAAAGAGTTTAAAAATTCCCTGAATCACTAGAGAAGTTGAATTGAAATTTGACTGTTGAATGTCAATTCACCTATGAATTATATCTGTTTCAATTCAATTACGAATATTTGAAGTACAATCTGCATTGGAGAAAGTGATTTCCGTACTGAATGAAAAACATTTTTGGCGGATAAAATCAGAGGTTTCCTATTAAACTGTACTGAAATTAGTTTGATTGATTTCCGTGTACTCCCTGATACATTGAGAATTCGTTTTGGAATAAATTCTGTTCGTAGTCTACACATCTTTTTGAAATGTTTCAATTTTTGTAAAATACTTCTTTTCTTCGGAATGACCAAAAAAACAATGAAATCATTATTATTTTGGTCCAGCCTCATGAGAAACCTCGTCACTACAATAAGTAATGAACATTCGAAACGTGTAAAAGGGTGGAAATGCCGAGAAAAATGCGGGAACTTAGAGCGCTAGTGGTATAATAAAGTTTTGCGAATGCAGGTAAAGGGTTGCAGGAATGGGTTTGATGTATGGAACTTGGGGAATGTTGCTCATCTCACGTCATTCGCAAACGTCTTACTAACTTCCCTCGAGGACCGGAATGTCTTGTGTATGTGCTCTGCTCGGAGAATGTGTTGATGACATATTTGTCTCCCAGTGCTACATTCGGGGCGATTAATCAGCGAACGAAAACGCCAACGCGCCCCTTTCCTATGATCTTCAAATTTCTAGTGAAATGTCGGTTTTATTCCAACCAATACAAATACTCCTAAGCCCACTAGAATCGCTAGAAAACGATTGTGAATCAAATAATTTCATTTGAAATCTCGTCTCATCATTCTTCACATAAACTAGATATAAAATTCATTGTTGTATCAAACCACAGTTTATTGTGTTTTCATTAATCGGTTACCTACTATTTGGAACCAGAACCAAAAAATTGAGCATTTGCTACCCACTACTTGAGGGCGCTGTTTCGACCCGTCTCATCAGTGCTGCTAGGCTGAACTACAAATGTATTGCCGGCCGAACTGTCCTTAAAGGATAAGTGAAGGCAATGTTATCTTCCTCACGGAGACAACATCTATGATATCGACAATAGGTACAAACACTTCGATTCATCCTCATTTCAAATTGTGGAAATTACCTTCTGAATGTCAAAAAGAATAAGGTGACATTTCATATTCTTTTGATGACCACATAAATTCGACAACACCGCTGTCATTTCTTAATCAATTTCGTAGCACTGCCAATAAAACCAATGGAAAAGTATCTGGTGAAAATCTATTTTCATAAACAATGAAGGAGTAGAAATCCAATAACGTTCTTTCCCAAAAATTAATCTCTCCTGAAAATATACCCTTTTTCAATTTAAACAAGATTCCTTTGGCGGGGATCGAATCAAATGAGCGAACGAATGTCATTATGCACTGTCATCGATGACATGAATAGATTCAACTCATTCGTAACATGAAGTCGTAATTTTATGAATGAACTGAG
Organism: Leptinotarsa decemlineata; assembly: GCF_000500325.1. Taxonomy (NCBI): domain Eukaryota; kingdom Metazoa; phylum Arthropoda; class Insecta; order Coleoptera; family Chrysomelidae; genus Leptinotarsa; species Leptinotarsa decemlineata. The sequence goes on along the minus strand of NW_019293579.1, from coordinate 1,001,418 downwards.
TGCTTCATCTTATGATGTTATTCAGATTTGGAGGATGATAGTGTACCATGTACTAGGTGAAATTTTACCTATTTCATTTACTATATTGCGTAGCAATCCTGTGAATGATATCTGTTTCAATTCCATAACGATTGTTTGGAATACAAATTGAGTAGAGAAAAATAGTTTTTTGTATAATTCAATGTTCATTTATAAGTAGTTGTTTTTGAAGTATTATTTCTTTCGTGTAATTCAATGTTCCTATGAAAGTAGTTGTTTTGAGAAGACTGTTTTCTCCAGTATGTGTCTGAAAGTTATTAATGATAATAATGAAAATAATAATATTTATTTCAGAATATCAATACATGTAATGATACAAAATTACGATATATAATGAAATAAATATTGTTGAACACCATGAGGGTTTCCCCTGTATGTCAAGGGGGTGAGAATAATTCGATAAGTATAAACATATTGACAAATAGACACAGTAACACAGTCTACACAGTCTCACACACACATACTCACGCTATTTATACTCTCGTAATATCAAAAGACAATTCACAATACAACATTAATATAATTCGAGGAGGATTACATTAAAATATATTATGGGATTTCATTCATTAGCTTTTTGGGGGCACTTTTACACTCAAAGGGACAGTATATCTAGTAATAACCATTTTTCAGGTAATGGAGTGGTAGATTTTTTTCATTGGTTGGTCGTTTATTGAGGTAATCAGTTGCTTGCGGAATGAATATATAGAATTTATTAATTTCAGCTCATTGGGTAACATATTATAGCACCGAGGAGCCAGATTGTGAGTATATAGTCTCTATTTCGAGTTTCATACATGGCTATTACTAGTCATAATACTGTGATACTCCACCAAAGTGGTATGATCCACAAAAAGAAAACAGTTTTTAGGAAGTATATGGTAATATTGGTTATTTATATATGATAAACAAAATTGGCCCCAGTAAAGGACCTTGGGACACACCATGTTTGACAGATTTCACATTCGATTCAATCCCATGTAATGATACACAATGTGATCTATCGTGAATGGTGAGAGCTCCCGGGATAATGATTCATAAAAAGTTTGTAAGTCTTTCCTACGAAATTACTTTTTTCTAAGGAAGCACAATTCTCGATTCACCACAATTTCCGAACGTAAGAAAGTCGCATTTCCACACCACCTCTGAGGTAGCGTGATTGACGCTACCTCAGAGGTGGTTTCTTTCATAGAAATATTCCACAATATCTATTATGATCGAAGAAATTCAATGACACATGTTATTATCAACATAATAAAAATTATTANTCGGTGTTGAAAGATAGGGTTTTCCTTATTTTCACTCATTATCAACAGTGCAAAATTCATGGAATGAGTCAGATCTAATGCAATTATGCTTCCTCAAACATAAAAATTTATGGTGTCGATGTTTTTGTAAAACCCTTTAATAGTGAATATCATACGATAAACTGTATTAATTAGTTTTTTAATATGGATATTCATCAGGTATCGACCAGTTCTATTCAATTAGAAACACAGTATTTTAGAAATCAATACTGAATGGAAATTATTAGAAACTAGGAAATCTCGTTGTTTTCTGTAATTGAATAATGTGCTGCTATATTTCTTTGTTTCGAAAGTTACGATTTGCATCCACTGAAATACTAATGATTTTTTCTCTTACTGTTATAAAAGCTTCAACGAGTTTATATATAATTGTCTTGTAATTTCTCATTGAATATCACTTGAGAGCTGTATCTTACAAAGTCTTTGTCAGGACTATTTCTCAGATTGAATTGAATCCCAAGTAATAACGGCCCGGTACTCTGTAATTAATATTTACCATCGACGAGCACCATACAATCGAAACGAAAGAATATCCAAACAATGATGTTCCACGTCGCCATTCCATTATACGGTCTCAAACAATACGTCTGCAAACCAATGAAATTCGAACACAATATGACAATAACGTCTGTAAAACGAAACAATGAGTCAAACAATTGCTCACCTCTATTTTTTTGTTCTTCGAGGAGTTGTCTCTCTAAATTGTCTTTCTCTTCTCGTTCCCGCAAAACATCCATCTTCAGTTCGGCTGTAACAAAAGGACAATTAAGGATCTCATAACATATGTTATTATGTTCAAATTCACCAAAAAAGTATTAGTATCAGTTTTATCCATTTTGATGTCTCTAGTATTATCTACTAGTATTATCAGAATCCTTTTTATATTATGAAATATAAATGAAAGGTCGAGATAGTGGTTTTTAATGTCAGATTGGAATATTATTGGTTCAGTTTCCATTTTGACTAATATATGATCGATTGTTGTGTTTTCGCTGGTCTCGGACAGACATTTGTGCAAAATTCCTTATCTATCAATCTTCCTCATTTATCAAACTTTCCCATATGAATCTAGAACTTTGGAAGAACTAATTTAGCTCCGGTGGAAGAAAATCTAATTATAATGCGAGTGAAAGATATCAATTACACCTAATGTCATCATTAACTAAATTATTCATATTTAATTGGATCCACTCATCAAAAAGTTGGCGACTTCTGTTACAAATTATAAAATATTCAAGAATTTCTTGCGGCGAAACCCTCATTTCTTTTTAGTGTTATGGCTGGCATATTGCATCTTCCTCCCGCTCACCGGCGTTAGTGGTGAGACAAAAAGTCGCGAAAAACAATACATAGGCGGCGTTTCGGGTACAGTGTAATTAATGAACTTCATCAGGTCCACTTTCGGAAATGGGTTCGTTGCGAATGATGCTTGTTGTATAAAAAGTTCGAGGTACAATCCGGTGATTAGGGGTGAGTGGGGTAGGAGGAGCTGTGTCGTTTTTTAGCATATCGGATTCAACTGTATACCATGGAATTTTGAGTGTGTGTGGAAAAATAGCGGTATCCCAATCAAATCGGATTTTTTTTTACCGTGAATTATCACTTTCTGATGGGTTTTGTTAGTGAAAACCTCAACATCGAGTTTTCCATGAGTCTGACGCATAAATCAGGCTGAATTTGACCGGAGGCATAGACAGTAACCCCAGAAGAAAAATTCTAACGGGGTCAAATCCCACGATATTGGTGGCTAATTCACTTCACGTTCACGTAAGATGACCATGCCCCCAAATCGCTCGTGCAGAATATCCAATCTAGCAGCGTCCTGAAGACCACGGTGAAATCCAGAAACCATTCAAAACATTGACGTCAGCAGTGAAAGCCTACATTCCTATAGAAAGGCGGAGGCAATGATAATATATAAAATCTGGCTACCTTTCCTCAATTTTACAGGAGAAACGTAGAAAAATTTCAATATTGTAGTTTCTGCGATGAAAACAACATGAGCACATACCCGCCTTTGATAATATCTACCGTAGTAGTAGACGAAACCTTAGGCAACAGTACCTGCAGATCAGGGTTCAAAATAGCTTCAACGCAGTTATCTTTTTTCGTGAAAATGTACATTCTTGATTTATGCCTAGTGACTGAAAAATTTTGGATTGTAACGCGAATGGATGGCAAAATTCAACCACAAAATATCAAATATCAAACCTTGAATACATCTACGAACGATATGGTACTTTGCCGTCCTACTTATTGCCCTTTGAAATATTTTCAAACTACACCTTTGGTACACCGCCACAAAGAAATGTATCCCTCAGATTAGCTATTGTTCTCTCAGGTTTTTGGGGTGATAAGAGACAGGGTGAATATTTCATGAATATAGGAGAGCAAGATTTCTTTAATTCGAGATAATGTTCTTCACTTTGAGATTTTAATTTTTACTGTGTAGGTTATGTCGGCTCTGAGGACCGCTGTGGTTTGTGGCCTATTCGTATACACCTAAGACTCAAGAAAACCCCATAAGAAAAATTCTAACGGGGTCAAATCCAACGATATCGGTGGCTAGTTCACTTCACTTTCACGTGAGATGACCATGCCCCCAAATCGCTCGTGCAGAATATCCAATCTAGCAGCGTCCTGAAGATCACGGTGAAATCCAGAAACCATCCAAAACATTGACGTCAGCAGTGAAAGCCTACATTCCTATAGAAAGGCGGAGGCAATGATCATATGTAAAATCTGGCTACCTGTCCTCAATTTTACAGGAGAAACGAAGAAAAATTTCAAAATTGTAGTTTCTGCGATGAAAACAACATGAGCACATACCCGCCTTTGATAATATCTACCGTAGTAGTAGACGAAACCTCAGGCAACAGTACCTGCAGATCACGGTTCAAAATAGCTTCAATAGCTTCAACGCAGTTATCTTCTTTCGTGAAAATGTACATTCTTGATTTATGTCTAGTGACTGAAATATTTTGGATTGTAACGCGAATGGATGGCAACATTCAACCACAAAATATCAAATATCAAACCTTGAATACAACTACGAACGATATGGTACTTTGCCGTCCTACTCATTGCCCTTTGAAATATTTTCCAACTACACCTTTGGTACACCGCCACAAAGAAATGTATCCCTCAGATTAGCTATTGTTCTCTCAGGTTTTTGGGGTGATAAGAGACAGGGTGAATATATTCTGCATAGAATGAACAGGATTTCTTTTAAAGAAGTATTTCATTCATTTCAGTTTGAAAAAAAACTGTTTTATTTCAACATAGATATTATTGAAAAGAATTTAAATTTAGTATTATGAGAAACTAATAATGTAGAAAAGTGTTCGCGTACACGTCAGTATGGAAAGTGACGTTGGTGTGTTGTGATTTTAAGGAGGATGTGTTTTATGTGTCTGTGGGTAGTGCAACTCTTTTCCGGTTATTTTATATCTATCATAATGGAACAGATTTCACAAGACTAGGATCTTACACAGTTGGAAGATATTTTCATGGGTAAGTATTACTTGAGAAAGAAACAGGAGAAAACAGGAGAAAGTGGTAAACTTTGACAGCAACTCTTAATTTTGCCCTCATTTTGCGAAAATTATATCAATGCTTAGTAATTTTTCACACATGCATTATTACATTTGCCGAGCTCTGCAAGTGTATATTAATTTGAACTGAAAAATCCTCCACGTTGATTCAAATTCGTCAATCTCTTGTTTTGAACATATATTTTATCTTGTTTTAAACAAGTGCATTTTCTCTAAATAAAATTTTATTTTCTCTTAGAACGAATTCATTTTTCATTGAACGAGAGAGGTACTTACAGTTTCGACAATAAATTATAATACAAAATATACCAAAATAGCCACCAATAGGTGTAAAAAGCACCTACATATGACATGTAAATGTTTGTTGAATTCCGAAATGTCTTTGCTTTCTGTGATAACTTCAGAAATGTTTTTTTGTTATTTATTGGGAATAATGTGAAAGTAAGAAATAGGTAGAAATATTACCAAACTCACTAGAGGAAAAATCAGAATTTCCAAAAACGTGAAAGCATTGAATATTTTTATAGTTTCATAGTTTTACCTTTCTAGATATTTGAAATAGTGGCTAAAGATGATGTGCTGATTTCTTCTTTCGTTTCAGAATCCAAGTGATGTTCCGGCAATTGTGAATAAACAAAAGCAGAATGCAGATAGTGGGGTAGGAGGAGCTGTGTCGTTTTTTAGCATATCGGATTCAACTGTATACCATGAAATTTTGAGTGTGTGTGGAAAAATAGCGGTATCCCAATCAAATCGGATTTTTTTTTACCGTGAATTATCACTTTCTGATGGGTTTTGTTAGTGAAAACCTCAACATCGAGTTTTCCATGAGTCTGACGCATAAATCAGGCTGAATTTGACCGGAGGCATAGACAGTAACCCCAGAAGAAAAATTCTAACGGGGTCAAATCCCACGATATTGGTGGCTAATTCACTTCACGTTCACGTAAGATGACCATGCCCCCAAATCGCTCGTGCAGAATATCCAATCTAGCAGCGTCCTGAAGACCACGGTGAAATCCAGAAACCATTCAAAACATTGACGTCAGCAGTGAAAGCCTACATTCCTATAGAAAGGCGGAGGCAATGATAATATATAAAATCTGGCTACCTTTCCTCAATTTTACAGGAGAAACGTAGAAAAATTTCAATATTGTAGTTTCTGCGATGAAAACAACATGAGCACATACCCGCCTTTGATAATATCTACCGTAGTAGTAGACGAAACCTTAGGCAACAGTACCTGCAGATCAGGGTTCAAAATAGCTTCAACGCAGTTATCTTTTTTCGTGAAAATGTACATTCTTGATTTATGCCTAGTGACTGAAAAATTTTGGATTGTAACGCGAATGGATGGCAAAATTCAACCACAAAATATCAAATATCAAACCTTGAATACATCTACGAACGATATGGTACTTTGCCGTCCTACTTATTGCCCTTTGAAATATTTTCAAACTACACCTTTGGTACACCGCCACAAAGAAATGTATCCCTCAGATTAGCTATTGTTCTCTCAGGTTTTTGGGGTGATAAGAGACAGGGTGAATAAAAAATCAGCTTATTGCTAATATCAGAGCCCGCAATTATAGTAAATTGCTCGACTGCGGATTTTTACAATCTACGGCGATATTATTTTTTATTTTATTGCTAATTGCTCTCTAACCGGTTTTATATTCGGGGTTCTGCCATTACTAAAATGATAATATTCGGGTTTGAATAAAAAATAGTTATTTTTGATGTGCTATCGGTTTTTTACCAAAGGGTGGTGCGTCATATAATACATTACTGGGAGAGATGGAACGATAATTACCAAAATAAATGTCTATAGCACTAATTATCTCTATTTTCTATTTGAAGTATAGGACATTAGACTATTCAAACTTGTTTTGAGCTTACCACGATGTAATTGTATATACATCATGATACAATCTGTGTTTTTTGATCAGATTCGCAAGACCAGTTTTGCAACAGGAATTTTCTGGTCGTGTTCTCGATTTCCATTTATTCAAAAACCAGGACAGAGTGAGTTGACTATTTTCTCATGTTTGTAAATATCTTGATGATATTGAAAAAATTGAGCAATTGTAGAAATGATAATTTATATTTTGAGGGTGAATAAGCGTGTTATTTGCACAAAATACATTCACCTCACGCAAAGTTGCTCATGTGAATTGAAATGAACCTTCAATAATATCAATATTTTTGCCCGAAATCAAATAAAAAACTCAATTCCATAAAATCACACCAGGAACATATTTTTCAATTAATTGAAAAGTATTAGGAATAGAACAGATTTTTTCACAATATCGCAAATCCGAATCTGATAATTCCACTGATTTCGTTGATTTGTACCTTTCATAACCTCAAATTCACCTCCCATAGTTCAAAATACAGCATCACAGTCACATTTTTTTTTAAATGAAAAATTTTCAAAGACAATTCACAACACTGAACACTTGTTTCACTGTAAAATAGCTTTTATATGCGTGTGTAATACTTTTCAGTTACCTTAAGTTTCTTCAAAGATGAAAAAATGTTGAGAAACAATCAAAAATGGTTAGTTGAAAACCAGAGCCCAAGCACAACGCATTTATGATTCAACACCGGACAGCGCTGTTTCAACCCGCCACAGGTATCATCACTGGTGCTAGGCTGAACCACAAATGCGTTGCAGAACTCAACTATCTTCAAAGAACAGGCCTGAGTAAGTGAAGTCGACGACAACTCCCCTTATTGGTGATTTGAGAAGGTTTTTCGAGGGAGCTGTACAAATAAACATCAACTATCAGAGTTATAAAAATTTCCATCGCAAGAGACTAAGACTTTTTGTGTTTCTAAATTATTTTTTAACAGTAAGTAAACTCAGTAATGAACTAACAAAATCAAAATGAAAAACCCTTCAATTATTAAAATCGAAAGTAAACAGAAAGTTGGTTTTGTGGTACAATTGATGTCTCAGCATCTTATGTTTTCTTCTTGGGCAGAAGCATGGTTCTTATGAGCCTTCTGAGGGTTTCTTGAGGTTTCGACGTTTTTGGATGCTTCTTTCTAGTTGATTTCTTACATGTTTGATGAGTTTCAGGTCCGGGCTGCAAGCAGGCCACCCCAAAGTAGTGATATTGTGAGCATCTGGTACTGATGCACTATCCCTGCAGCGTGGAGATGGGCTCCCATCGTGCATTGAAATGAAATGGTGCCCTTCGGCTTCTACTCTGTGACGTATCTGGACATCCAACACCCTACCAAATCAATTAAAAATCAAAAACATACACCCCTAAACGAGCAACTCAATTTATGCAGGTCTTCTCTCTTGAATTTACGAGTTTAACATCCCCTAGAATTTTCAGCGTGGAATTTTAAAAGTTGGCATCTTGGTTCGCCCAACTACCAGTCTCTCAAATACATGTCCTTGCAGCATACCTGGAAAGTCTAATATAAACGATATTCCAAACTACAGATATCAGTTTTATACTTGATGATGGGATTATTCCCCAAACCGGTCGTATAAATGTAATCTACCAGCGGTATTTAGACAAAAGTGTTTTTTTAATCATTTCATTTAAGTGATCATGAATCACCATGAAGTAAACAAGTCATCAATCACACATCGTGAAACAAGTAAAGTCGGGAACAACTACCATAATGAAACCATCCCTGAAATAGCAATAATGAAAGCAATTTCATATACAATGCAGAAATCAGTTTTCCACACCTCAATCTCGAGAAGACTACATTGTAGCTGAACAGGCAATAATCATAAAGTCTAAGATATGCACGAGAATTCCCATTGTTCCACATTCTCATTCCCTCTTCCCCATATAGAACGAACACCGTTATAAGTAAGTCACACAGAAACATAAAATTTGGCTTGTAATATTGTTTTGCCAACGATACGAAATGTACATAGTTACATATGCAAATTGCTACAGTAACTTATTGTATACACCTCATAAAGAAGCATGTATTTGGAGGGTTTTATACGGCGGTTGTGATTCCGTCCATCAAGCGTGGAGTTATCTCGGTGGTAGGCTGTAGAATGGCATAACGACTGCGAATTGTAACTTCAGCAAGGCAAGTAGTATGATGATAAAAATGAAAGTATGATCAAAACATCAGAAGGGAGTGATTTCTCAACAACACCAAAGCAAATACGAACTGAAGTCAGCTATCAGAACTTTACTAGAAGAACAAGCAACGAAATAAAAAACTGAGATAGCCTGAATACCAAAAAATGACTAAGTTTTCGAAACAAAACTGGTGGAAGGTGAGCATACACCTAATCGATTCGTTCAATAAAGGTAACAGTAAGTATAATAGTTTCATCTACGCCAAAAAACGTTATGTTGATCATCGAAAAGATGGATATAATCTGAAAATTCAAAAACTTTCGGACCCTGTTAACTAGAGGGCATAGACTGAATATGGTGGGTCCTTATGAGCTCACTTTGAGAAGGTTTCACACAAATCCAGACCATCTCTATGAACATATGCGGAAATAAGTATGAAGCAATTGCTTTTCAACTTACATTTTGATACCAACCGGTTCAGTTTGAGATCTCTTGTGTACAGAGAGAGGCAGGGCTGGCTACCTTTGGTGCCATCTACACCACACAGTCAACAGCACTAAATATTATTCCAGGCTTTTCCTTATCTACATGGTGTAACTGAATAAGTGTAAAACATTCAAGGTGGTGATTCCTCATCGAAAAAAAGATAGGATCTTTCATATAAAGAAATTTCATTGGAGCATCCCTTGTTAAGATACAGCCCCTCAAAGGGGGTGCATGAAATTTGTAAAACAATATTTTTCACAAGCACTGGAAAAGTTACAATATTGAAATTAACCTGACGTTTTGTTCTACCAAAAAGACACTTATCCAGTAATTCATTTGGTTTACCTCATGAAAACGCAACCCATACATTTCATTTCCAATGTAACTTTTTAATTTATGATTTGTTTACCATTTAAAAATTCATTTCCGATAGCCTGTTTCATTCTAAACAAAAAATGTCTCCATCCTGCGTTCTTTTGTCGAATGAACCATATTCTCGTAATCGTTGATGAAGTCGAGCAAATATTCTATGTGAAGGATGCTGCCGTTGAGGATACATTTCAGCATATATTCTAGAAGCTTCTAACCCATTCCCCTGCGACAGACCGTTAACGTAATGCACATCAGCCATTTCCTCATTTTTGTATGCCATTTTAATAACAAGTGAATTATTAAAGTAGCAAATTAAAAACAGAACAACAACATACAATTAGTATTGATTCAATTTTGAAAATTCACAAAATGACAGCGTCATACCAATTTAATTGCCACTATCGCTAATAGCGACCTACTAGATAGATTAGGTTCGTATTTTCGCATTTATGACGATGTATCTCTGTAGTTGTTCGTAAAATAATTTTTTGCTGCGAACTGGTTTATTTTGGGCGAAACACCCAAGAGACATTTTTTGTTTAAAATGAAACAGGCTATCGGAAATGAATTTTCAAATGGTAAACAAATAATAAGACAAAAAGTTACATTGGAAATAAAATTTTAGGGGTTGCGTTTTCCACCCCTTACAACCATGGGGTAAACCAAATAAATTTCTGACTAAGTGTCTGTTTGGTAGTACAAAACGTCAGGTTGATTTCAATATTGTTTTTTAGTGCTTGTGAAATAAATGGTTATACAATATACCCCCTTTAAGGGGCTGTGTCTTAACAAGGGATGCTGCAATGAAATTTCTTTTTTTCGATGAGGAATCACCTCCTTAAATGTTTTACACTTCTTTAGGTACACCCTGTATATTCATTGCATAGAGAAACACGTGTCACGGTTTTGTAAATCTTTTTACAGTGAAAATCAATACAAATACAATGAACTGTGTTAATGAGTGTTTTCTATATAGGTTTTCCCTCTGAGCCAAATACCAGCTATTCCCAAAGCAATGTCTAACGACAGTACCGGGGAATAGCACACGAAGCGTTTGAGGGAAAAATTAGGGGGGGAATAGTTCCACTCATTCACTTCGGCCCTACTTAGGTAGATCAGAAATTTTTTTATATTCCACTAAGATGACAAATTTGAAATCAGTAATTCTACAGTCAAATCTCAGACTGTTGCCGTTGGTAATTCGGAATCCGGAGACTTTTTCTCTTTCACAAGCTAATCCAATTGTGTAGTGAATTTTAAACGGGGTTGTTATTTTTGGAGGGCTCGCCTCATCGATCACAAGAAACGCGTTTCGCCGGCGGTGTTTCATAATTTTTTGATTAAATTTCCATGAATGCTGTGCACACAACGTCTGAACGTCTGAAATAAGAAATGAGCTTTACATTTCAATATCAAAAAACATTCAAATATTTGCACAAATGATTATTCCATTAAAACGAAATTTTCCCAGGTACGGCAGGGCCGTGGGTTTTATTTAAATTGGTTTTCTTTCAGGATAATGTTCAATATTTCACAGAGCTTTAGCTTCCATTCGTCTCTGGGCTCGGCTCGATTGAAGAAAAATATTATCTCTGACTGCGAGAAAGTCGCAAGTTGTCGCGGTTTTGTTTGTTTTTGTAACTTCATTCAGAGGAGAGCGATTATTTTTCTGACATACTAGTTCAGTATTCTCATTAAATATTTCTGGAGCCCTGAAGTTTGGGGCATTTTGAGTTATTCTAAGCTTTGTTAAAGGCACTATAGAGTTATTTTTGTCTCTAGTGTTATACCCATGTTTAGAATCAATCTGGGGGAATGTATCTTTTTTCTTATACATGTATATACACAATTCTAAAATATAAAGTGAGGGTGAAGTTAATATCTCCAGGTCTTTTAATGCATTTCTGCAGGAGGTTCGAGAGCTCAAACCCAACATTGAACGTATAATACGTTTTTGTGCTGAAAAAACACAAGACGATGAAGTTGATGTTGCCCAGAAGGTCAAGCCATATCGTAGTCTACTTTCTACATGTGCATGATAGAGCTGCAACAACTGATCAGGATTCAGAATTTCTTTTATATTCCTGAATTGAAAGGCAAATGTGTGGAGTTTGGAAACAAGATCCTCGCAGTGAGATTTCCAATTGAGATGGTTATCAACATTTAATCCCAGAAATTTCGTTCTTGTGACACTAGTGGAGATCATAGGAACACCAAATAAGATATATTCACAGGTTCTTTGCATCATATGAAATCTAAGGCATTTCGTTTCATCAATATTCAGAAAAAGATGATTTGCCGAGAACCAATTATTAACTGCGGATAAAGTTTCCTCACAGTTTTCCCTTATAGAACTTTCTCGGGTATTGGAAATTATAAGTGAGGTGTCATCTGCGTACATAGTGGAGAATACTGGCACAGGGAGCTTATCAATGTCGTTGATATAAATTATGAATAGAAAAGGGCCAAGTACTGACCCTTATGGGACACCCAAGTCGTTTTTCAAGTACCCAGATGACTCCTTCTCAATTGAGACATACTGCAATCTGTCACAAAAATATGACCGTATCCAATCCAGAGGTGTACCCCTCACAACATAGTGATAGAGTTTTTCCAAAAGAATACTTTGATTTACACAGTCAAATGCCCTGCTGAGATCACAAAAAATCCCAACAGGGCATTCGCCTGCCTCAATTTTTTCCACTAGTTTGTGGTAGTAGGAATATAGTGCTGTGGTTGTTGATTTCTTATTCAGAAATCCATGTTGGTTTTCTGAAATTGAATTATTTCTATCAATATTAGAAGACTTTGGAGAAATTACAGGGAACTGTTACCGGACGATAATTCTCAAGAAGTTGATGACAATTTTTTTTATGAAGAGGCGTAATTTTCCCAATCTTCAACAGATCTGGAAAGACCCCTGTTGAGAAGGATACATTAACAAGGAATGTCAGGGGCTTCAATAACACTGGTAAACTTTTCTTCACCAAATACATTGGCACTTCGTCGGACCCTGATGAGGTTTTGTTTTTCAGTTTGACTCGCAACAATTCGAATATTTCATTCTCTTCATAGTTTTCAAGACATAATGAGTCACATGGAGAATCAATTTTTTTCAAAAATGTATTGTGATTCGTATGGTTAGATCCTGAATAACACATTTGGGAACGTCAATGAAATATTCGTTGAATAAATCGGCTATTAGTGCTGGATCTTCATAAAGCTTATCTTTATATAAGATTGAAAGATCAGCTTTCCTATTAATTTTTTTGTTTGATAGTTCGAATATGGTTTGCCATATAGACTTCGCTGGATTATTAGACTCATTAATCCTTTTTTGATAGTATTTTTCTGTAAAGCCTTTGGTCACCAGGCAATTGCTTCATAAGTAACTATTGATCTGACAATTATCACATAAATCCAATGGATTTGTTTGGGACCTAAACCCCAAGTTTTACCACAAATCCTTCGACATGTCCATAGAGACAGTCTGGCCTTGTGTAAAACTCTGTCCAAGTGAGCATTCCAGGTGAGTTTTTTATAAAGGGCAATGCCAAGATAGTTCATCTCCATTCCAAACGGAATGACCATTGTGGGAGTTTTGTATAAGGTTATATTCATTACTCCTGTCAACACGATTTTTGGGTTAGGCTTCTGCATGTGAAATTCTGGTTTCTCAGAGGTCAAAACTGAAGAAAATATTAAATTTTTGTACAACTCTATATCTCTATCGATATACAAATGTTTACTATTTTTCACTGTCAAAATAATTCACAAAATGAACATGAAATATTACATTTTGAAGAATTTATTTTGACTCTGTTAGTCAATTACTAATTGATTGTTCATCATAACAGAAAATCATTCATTGGAATAATAATTGATAGTGAAATTTGAACAATTACTTCTGCTGCTGATCACCCTCCGGTTTTTCATACCGTAGTTAGGAAACACCCTGTATACTATATAGTTACTCCATCATTTCTGTGGAATATGAAATCACCGATATTTTGTAAAGCTTTCTTCATAATCACCACTTTCAATTACATCGAACAAATATATCAATCAACCTGTTTCTCTGTGTGGGTAAATATCTGTTCAACATACGTTCAATTCCAGAACAAACAATGAATAAACGATAAAGCGTTTCAGTTGACAGACAGCGCGATAGAAATATATTCTGATCATTTAACCAATATCAGATCCATATGTTCAGTCCATTTCCATAATCAAATAGAATAGATAGGGATGTTTAACGCCTCACACAGCAACAAGTGTGAATATCTGTTGGATTTGTGCGGATTTGGAAACGGATGTGTAATTGACTACCTGTGGCCTGCGGTAAATGCATTTATACGCACTTTAGCCGTATCGAATTGTGTTCAGGTATTTTGTTTCTGCGTTTGTGGAGAAACCGCAATTTGTATGCGATTTTTGACCCTCTTTTTTCGGTGATTACCGCCGTTTTTGTCCCAATTATCAGAAGAAACAAACATTTTTGGTAAATAGCCGTTTTGAGGGCACCCAGCGATTTTGTTGATGTGTAGATTGCGAATCCGAAAGAAAAAAGCGACCCTCCTCCTTATTCACAAAGTTACGGCCCTTCAGAAAAGAGCAACTTTTCAACCTTCTTTTAAACAAATTTACAAACACAAGCATTTATTTACTAGGTCATTTTTACACCTTATTCCTCCTTCTTTGACACTTTTCACTTCAACAATCAACATTTTTCCAATGAAAATGGGAAAAAATGTACGCAGCTGCTTTTTGGTTATTGTATGTCTCTGTATTTTACGTTTTTAGGTTAATGGCATAGTTGGTACGACTGATGCTGTCAATATTCCTAAAGTAATTCAAATGTAAATTGGTTTTTGGTGGTGTATTAAGATATTCTGCGAAAAAGTAGGCGGCGGCAAATACCAACTGTTTTTTTCTAAAATGTCACTAATAATTAACCTAGAAATATGAGAATGTCACCAGAAGAAGCATTCGAACACTGTAGTGTTCATCAGTAGTTGATTGGGAATACAGTAGAAGGCTTCGAAAAGGTGACACAGAGTAAGTTATATCTTTCAATTTACTCAAAGGCTGAGGGCACGAAAAAGGTGAGGGCCGAGCGATGACGAAGCGACGCGACGGCGAAACGGTGGCGATGCATACAACAACATCTATAGTATAGGTGACGCACACGAAACAAAACTACTGTGATTAGGTCGTTCGCGATTACAGTAGTATTGTGTAGAAAAATATTATAATACCAATACCAAATGGAAATTGATAATAAATCAACAGTTGGGTCGATCTGACCATCAGTGAGAATGCACAGGTGAATGACTGGAAAGTATGCATGGTGGAAACAATGAGTGATCATGGGATGATTGAGTTTTGCTTGATGGGGTTACCAAAGATGAGGAGAGCGTTAGTTGCGAATGTTGGCGGAACCAACTGGGCTGAAGTCGAACAGATGATGATCAAATACCAGCCAGGGAGGTTGTAAACGAAGGAGGATATTGACAGGGAAGCTCTGCAGCTACAGTAAAGATTGAAGGAAGCTTGCATGAAATTCATATCTAGGAACGATAGAATGATGGACACGGAGAGAGAATGGTGGAGCGTAGAGCTGGAAAGCCTACGAAGACATGTAAAGACAATAAGGGGGGAGGCACAAAACATGAGAGGAGGAGAAGAGAGGAAGGATGGATGAGTACAGGAGGGAAAGGAATAGGTATAAGAGAGCGTAAGGATGGGCAAAAATTAATTGGTTGGGGAAGAGAGTGAAGCGGATCCAGAATGAAAATCCGTGGGACCGAGCCTATCGACTCCTCAACAATGATAGAGCGGAGGAGATGCCTTCTAACGATTCGAAGGAGGGTGGAACCCCGTGGGGAAGAAGGAAACCAGTAGGTTCTTGCTGGGCAAGTACTTTCCCAAGAACGATCCTCTGAGAGACACCTCGACTAGGCGCTGGTGGAGGGAGAGAGAGAAGAAAGAATGGGGAAAAAATCAGCCTGGATTTTCTATTGGGGAGCTGAGAGTGGTGGCTGAACAGCTCCCCGATGGGAAGTCAACAGGAGTGGATGGGGTCCCAAAGGAAATTATTCGTAAGGTGATGGAATGGAAGAGCGAATGTATTGTGGAACTATTCAGCGCCTGTCTAGTGATAGGGCACTTTTCCGGAGCATGGAAGCGACCAAAGGTTGTATGGATACCGAAGAAGTACGGAAATCCCAGGCCAATCAGTCTGCTGACTGGCATGGGATGGATGTTGGATAGGCTTCTGATGCTCAATGGGACAGTAGAGATGTTCACCTTGCCTCGTAATATAGGGTACAAAATTCGCTAAAATTACTTCTTCCTTCATCAACTGACTTCATCAACATATCTAGGTAATAATAACTACGTTCTCATTTGTAGACTTGGCTCCAATAGTCCTCTTCGACGTTAACTTGTGTTACGATGACGTGACATGTTGCTCACGACTCTACTCCAGCACGACTAATCGACCGAAGTTCCGTACCCTCGCAGGATTCTTCTCCTCAACGCTCCGTACCGCACCGTCCTGCGGTCGACATCGCTTGCTCACATCTTGTACTGTGACAACCATGGACTGTGTTATTTTTGGATAGGGTTGGAATGATTTAATTAGACCTGAACTATAGGTAGTTTTTATTACTTTTTTTTTTAATTTTTTTAGAAATCTGGGAATGCTCCTTTGATAAAGCACGATTGATGTCAAAGGATTCAGCTTTTTAGGAGAAGTGTATCAAAACTATCTTGCTGACAACACTTCATGTTTTGTGACAGGCTCCGAAAAAATTTGTTTGGGCTTCAATCAGTAACTATAAACTTCTGCAAAGAATGCAAAAATATCTAGAATGACTACTTCAACGTGGATATTCATGTCCTATATTATATTGGTGATTTGATATAAAGAACCTCTCTTTGAAAAATGATTCTCGAAATATTGTATCCGGCGAATTTCAATGTCATATCTCCATTGATTCTGATATTTTGTGGATCTACTGTACTCAATTCCTAGTTCTGTATATCACAGAAATAAATACTCTGCTAATGAGTTGATACTCCAGTTGTTAACTCCGGTCGACCCTCTTCTCAACAATAGTCTCGGTTTCATTGCCGCTGCATGGATTCCCAAGTTCTCGGCATTCGCTAAATAATTGAGAATAATTTTAATGAAGTTGTAAGGCAGTGTTGTACCGATGGAGAGATAGCATGCCCAGATAAAGCTACTGTTTAGATGGTTTATTCGAGTCGCAGATTCGGTATAGCGGCGAATCTCTCTGGGATCGGTATCTCTTACTCTAACCTCATTAGCGGGTGTCACATTTACATATAATGGCAGAACCCATATAGGGATGTTGCGATCTACCGCACCTGCTACATTTCCATAATTTAATTAAAACATTACTCTTGGTCAATCTGCCCGATATGTGTTTGAAATTTTAGGAAGGAATTTGGGAAAAGCATTATTTTTGACCAACGAGAATGAAGGTCTGCTGAAACTCACTGAGGTTGATGGGAATTGAAAATGAACAAGAAGCGATGTTGAAATAAAGCACATAGTGATGTTAGGGAAAAAGTTGGATAAAATGTACCTCAGTGACAAAATTATGCTACAATTTCAAGATCCATCGATGCCAAAATGAGGTTGACTTGCTCAGCTTCAAGTTCGGCAATCCATGTTACTGGATTTCTCAGAATTTCTTGGGAATGAGTAATGAAACTTCAGATGAAATTGATCTGCAATCATTGCTAAACTATAAGTCAACTAATATTTTCGAAATGACCGGTATGTATAAATGTTTCAGGTCAGATTTCGGTACACTGGACAAACTAGTTGTTGAATGAAATCAAAAACTGACAATTGCCATTGTCTTCCAATACTAACTCAGAAGGCAGAAGAATATGGTTGAGGTTTTCAGTGTCACCATGTTTATTCGGATTTAAATGCCCGACGATGACTGAATATTACAACTGTGTAAAGCGTGAATTGTCAATAATATTCGTTGGCTCCAAAGTTAAGTCCCCAATTTCACCAACGGATCCACCATGCACGGGACCAGCTAGTAGAGACGGACAATGCTTTGGTGAAATTACAACTGGAGCTCAGAAACCTGAAGACTGGTACTCAAAAGTGGAAAAAGAACGGGACAGAGAAAGCGAAAACCACAAAGTGAAGGTTAAAAAGCTACACGAGACTGAAGGTTTAGCAGCCCTACGCTCAGACATGTCCGAGTGGTAATAAACCGACCAGACCGTGTTCTCACTGAAGATGAAATGTCAGTGTTAGCACGAGGCAGTAATTTCGCGATCTTTCCGCGCTAGGTACCAAACGAGGAAATCATCGCCAATACAGAAGCGGTAATCAGGAATATATTGGATGAGGAAGGAACGACCTTCAAAATGCAATATCCCGAAAAGAGAGATTGCAGCCTTGAAAAGCCTGAACGCTGATTCTTCCAGCGGACAAGGGAAATGCACCGTGCTTCTGAAAACGAAAGAATATAATATCAAAATTGAAGAATTGCTAGACCATTCGAACCGCTTATCAAATTCCCCTCACTGTAGGAATTTCATCAATATTTATTTTCCTGCCTCAAAAAAGTATTTTGACCTTTATCGTGAAAATTTTAATTAACGGATATCAATTCTTACATGTTTGTCAAAGTTGAAATAAAGACAGCTTTTCAATGAAACAAACTCTTTTTTTTTTAAATAAAGTTGCTTTGATTACTTTATCTTCACAGCTTCAGTAGATATATAATCCATTTATTCTGGCATTTATTCTCTCGAGTGTAATGAAAATGAAGAGAAATACTTTTATTCGATTACTGACATATTAACGTC
This sequence comes from Leptinotarsa decemlineata, assembly GCF_000500325.1. NCBI lineage: Eukaryota > Metazoa > Arthropoda > Insecta > Coleoptera > Chrysomelidae > Leptinotarsa > Leptinotarsa decemlineata. Next base: position 982,725 of record NW_019293579.1, on the reverse strand, counting down.
TATACATTGATAATCCCAATGGATCAATTAGCGATGTGGAATAGCGTCAAAATTTTTGTACTCATTCAAAACCACTGCCAATTTATCTTTAGAGAAAATTCATAAATATACTTTCCCATTCTTAATATTCATTGACAAAATTATCTTTTCGGTCTTCCACTCACTCATTCAAAAACACCTACAGCCAAGCACGGCAGGTTCTCCCTAATTTGTGCAGACCGTTCGCCGAAATTTCCCTTTGGCTGACAGCGAATTCGCATAAAAGGAATATAAATAATGAAAGAATGATAATGTAAAATTTCCCCGCTTTCGAATTAGCAGCATGAAAGGAAAGAAAATGTAACTAAATCTTTATCAACCGCAAAATCCAGATGATAAATGGATTGCATTTATCTGAGCACAGGGCGGAAGAAAGCAGTCACTGAATTTGTAAATGCAATGAATCAATTTCTTTTTCGCGTCTTTATTCCTCGGCCAATTATATGGGTATGAATCGTGAAAGTTTGACAGGTTCAGTTTTGATGGAAATTCAGTAGATGATTCCTGGGTTCTGCTCATTATTCCGTTATTTGAATTCAACTTCAGAATATTTGTCCTCATTTTTTCAAATGAATGCATCAATTTATCATTTGTTCCACAAGCTGTGCCCAAATCTTCTTTTTTTAAATGATCGAGTTAGTAAATCAACTTCTTCGATGTAGATATCACTGATTTCATTCTCAAACTATGAAAAAAGATACAATTTTAGTCTAAGATGAGTCAGAAGTATCTGAATTGAGTTGTTGTCCTCGTTTTGGTTTTTATGTTGGTCAAACAAGGGTAAATTTCTCCAGAAGGACTATAGACGACAGATACAGGTTTTTTACATTCGTAAACTATTGTTGCCGGTAATTTTGCAAAAACGTGACTAATTTCCTAGTTTCCGGACTATTAGTTTGTGGGATAGAAAACTTTGAGCGAAGCAAATATTGTTTTTTAAGGACAAAACACAAACTCAAATCACGTCAATTGTTGCAAACCGTAGTTCTTGAGTTGCGGGACATTGCAATTTATAATATGTAGTGAACTTTTTCATCATTATCTGATGTTATTGATGCAACAAATAGGACCATCGCACTAAAATCACAAAATACCGCTTCTAAACTCCCCAACGAAAAACTACAAATTATTGAAGAACCTTCTATCTTATCGCGCAATTCGTTTTTTCAATTCCTTTACGGACTAACGCAACATGTCGAAGCAGCTAACTCATGAGGAATGCGAGGAATCCAACGAACAATTTTGGTATTGAACATAATAAGTCAGGTTTAAGATATCGGGGATGTGTATAAGACTCGTCTACAAGCGGGCAAAAAGCTTTGCGTGGTACTTAAAGTTTATGGTTTAGATAGTGTGCAGTGCTATTCGATGTCTGCGCATCCAGGTCATGCCGGTCACCAAAATGACTGCTTTCGAAGAAAAATACTGAAATCTTGTTCAAATATCCAAAGATTCTCCTAACTTACTAGGTCCTTCATTATTTACTAAATTACTAGACTATGTGAGAAAAAGTCGAACCTCAACGTGTCTTGAAAAATGTCCTAACCAGTTTTTAATTGAAAGATGTCATTATAAAGTTGATCAGACACTATAATAAGTATTTAGGTGTATTTTCACTTTTATATGTATGAATGTCATGTTCTGTTTACTACTTCCCTGAATTTTAATTGAGAAACTTGTGCAAGCTACGGACTAACGAGGTCTTACCTTTTAACTTGTGATTCCTAACACGGTTGCAGAATCATCCCAGCTTCAATCAGATAAATTTTCTCGAGAAAAATATCTGGTCGAGGCGGGAATCGAACCCGCGGCCAATTCCACTACTCCTATACAATACTTGTATTGTTCTAGAGAATGAAAATTATTATTATTATTGAAATATGTCAAACGAGGAGTAAACAAGTACTATAAACGTTTGTGGTACAGACCAAAGATTCTTTTCTTATTGATAAAACTTAGTCACAAATGGCGAATAAAATAGGTAATGTTATGAATATAAGTCAGAACAACTTAGCCAGAATATTGAATATTCAAAAAATAACAGAGAAACTGTTCAGAATATGGAAAATTATAGGATAATAGGGGCAAGTGTAAGGTGAACGATGTTAAGGAAAAATATTGAAGAGTTACACCAAAAATCATGTTATGTGCTAGCTAAATCACGTGAGCATATTTTTTTAAGGAAGTGCCGCAACTTCTTTCACTCATATCACAATAACTTTGATGTAATACAGTTTTTAATTTTTCACTGAACAATCATCTTAATGAGTGCTCAGGCTTTTATTTAAAATTGTATCTGAAAACCGCTTCAATGAAGTTCATTACAAGAGAGTCAAATGAAAAGATGAAAAAGTTAATCGAAGTATAAGTGCAATGTCCTTTGAAATTGAATTACAGTTCTGCGAATATCACTAAGTGAATGTTGCCTATGCTATTCGATATGAAATTACTCCGACTACTTTTTTCAGAAGACAATTTTACCAACAAATTATTCTTTTTCGTCTATTCTCTAAACTACCTCAACTGTTTTATTATCGTTTCCAGCCCGGCCTGCATTTCAGCGTCCTTGAGAAATTTCATCACGACCAATCGGTTATAATCCGCCGTTTACGATTCGACATTAAAGAAAACCACTGGTTCAATACCTATCCATTAAAAAATTACGAAAAATCGATCGGATCTCAGTAAGAGACAATTTCTACATAAGAAACCAGCTCACGACTTATTGTTTCGAAAAGCCATATCGAAAACGACCCACCAACATCAACTGTTTTGTACAATAAGTAACAATTTGCAAGTATTGTCATAAACGAGATCAACAAGAGCGATCTCTTGAAAATTGTATTGGGAACATTTATATTGAAACACGGTCGTATTATTGGCTATAATTGCAGGGGTTTATCAGTTCTCACAACCCATCATCGCAAAACTCTTGGTGGTTTGGTTGATATTCAATTTTTATACCGAACAACTCTGATAGAAAAAAGTGATATTTGAGTTTTTCGACAAACACCTTAATAAGTTTTTCCTGATCTTGTTGGGGACAGGTAACCAGATTTCAATAGTGTTCATGGCCTGTTCTTTTCTATTATATACTCTAAGATACTAATTTTGAGTTTTATCGAGTATCACTTCTATTTTCCTGAAGAAAAATCGTCTGGGAAGTAGGTACCTTCCGGACGGTTGTCGAAATAATATATTTCATCTATTAAATATATCTTTTATTATTTTCCTGATCATCTGTCACATTATATAACGCACCGTGGAGGATGTTGTCAAAGTGAAGCCGCACTGATTGTATCTAGAAGACGTGGATTATGATGTCTTTCTGTTAGCTTATACGGGCTTATACGACGGATTCGAGTAGATGTAAATGTGACTTTCGATTGAACGTGAGAATAGTGATTTAGACTTTTGTTGTTTTCTATTACGCAATTATGTTCTAGTTAGTTGCAAAAACAACAGAAATGAGGTAAAAGCAGTCCCAGTGTCAATAAATTCAGAGACTGTTCAGAGTTTCAGTCAACATAATATGAGGAAGTTTATCACTTTTTAAAACTGGAAATGGTTTTTCTACAGTTCAAAACTGACTACTGTGGTCTCAACTGAATATATTCACGAATATCATTTGAAAATTTCACATGAAAAGGAGTCAGATTCATCCTTGGAGTATCAAGATAAGTGAGCTATAAAATTCTCAAATCTGTTTTTTAATAGACGAAATAGATATTTTTCTCTGAACGGAATATATTGATTTTACGTAGTTTCCTGCGGGGTGAACTAAAAAGTTTGCGCTTTCAACACCTGCACATTTATAGTATCTTTTGAAGAATAACGTTGATGTTTTTTTTTGTGACGTAAATCGAAGTGAGAAACATTTTACTTGAATCTTGTCAGCTAGCATTGTGTACCTGCCATTGATGTTATGATCGCTTTTGAGGGATCATAGATAATAATACTTCATTTTCATAAAGAGAATATAGAGTTGTATAGAAAACTGTCAATATAATTAAATCAGAAACTGAAAGTTAATCATAAAAATTAAATAGGCGATAGTAAAAAAAGACAGAGCTTCAATGTATTTTAGACAAACATCAGAAAAAGTGGTTTCATTTTTGAGTAAACGCGATATTAAAATCGCATATAGAAAAAGTAATACGTTGGGAAAGTTAGTTGAAAATAATAAAGAAAAAACATTCAAACATTCAAATTCGAGAAATCAGGAGTACATAAATTAAAGTGTGGATTGTGTCCTAAAGTGTATATTGGTCAAACTGGCTGAACATTTAGGAATCGAATTCATATGAGCTTTATAAATAGGAAAACAATTCAACATATTCAATTCATCTTTTAAAAGAAAATCATACCTTTAAAGAAGAGTTCGCAATTTTCCCTATAAAAATAAAGGTTTGAAACTAAATGATTTCGAAGCAATGGAAATTAATAAACTTAAAAATTAAAACAATCTAATGTGAGTTATAGTTTATGAAAAAAAAACACACCTAATGATTATTAAAAACTCCTGCTAGTATATAATAACAATTTTCTAACAGACATGCTTTCAGTGTTTGTTTAAAATTATATAGTTTCTTTAAAGTTTTCAGATATTCAGGAAGATTATTGTGAATTCTTGGATCAATTTATTCTGACTCAGAATAAGTCACTTTTAATTTCGCAATTGGTACAAGAAAGTTTTATTGATTTTCGTATCATGGTTGTGATGAATACTCTTATTCAATGTAAAATTTGACTTATTTCCAAACATATATACACATATGGCAAACAATCAATGAATAAAAACCCAATTGATCTACATTTTATATTAATTGTGAGTAAAAAGAAACATGAAAAATTTGTCGAAAAAGTCGAATAACAAAAACGAATCAAAGAGTTGACGTTTGTATGAAGTGAATCGTTGAAACGCAGTATATAAACACGAAGACAAAAAAAATGATCTGAGAGAACCTCCCAAAGTGTATCGTAATTCATAAGGCACGCAACTTGGAACGGCCAAAGAAATGAGTAACAAGGAAATACAACTTATACGTTTAATAAGAGCCACGGCAGGAACCTGCAAGTTTTAAACCGCTTAGGAACTGAATGCCATAAACTAGTGAGCGCTGTATTTAGTGTGTTTGTGTTGAAAGCTGCTAGAGCGGCTGTCGTGCAGCTTACAGTCAGCCTAAGTAAGCGCTCAGGGGTTTCGATCTAAAAGCAACAACTTCGACTCGAAGGCCTGACTGAGACTCTGCAATCCAAACATCCCGCAGCGATGTGATTTCGATATACGGGGGTCAGTCAAGAAGCTGAACGAAATGAATAACTATCCAAGTTGAGATTTCTATGAAAATTTTGGTTGTTTCAGAAGTTTTGTCCGTTTTCATGCCATGTATTTTTGCAGCTCATATCCCAATGAATATTTATTCTACTATGTCGTAGCATATATTGATTGATGAAGAATTTTGTACTCTATACATTTATGCTGTTGATTTTTTCCAAATTTCAGTTTATTGCCTCTTTTCAGCTTGAAATTATGAGATGTCATTGAGCGATTTTAAGAGAATTTTCCTCTGCGAATTCAAATTGAATCAAAGCGCTGTCGAAACAGCGCTGTCGAAACAGCGCTTTGATGGTTTAAAACGTTTCAAAAAGTCACGATTTGAACAATCGACAGAAATTGATACGTTTCGAAATCAACTGACTACCATATTCTCAAGTATTTCGATAACTTTCTCACCGGTAGAACCTTCGCCAATCAGGACTAGGTAATAACGACCTTTATTAAAAAACTATTCACTGAAATATTGCAGTTTCAATTAGACTCATACAAACAGATGAAACTTTTGAAATAACCTGATATTTGTATTTATATATGAACAAGTTACGGTCTCCGAGGCATATGAGACTTTCAATGGTTTTTTTGAGCAAAATCACTACAGGAAAATCATCAAGGCGCTCTAAAAGCGGTGCCTGTGCGAAAGTTCAATTCTAACTTTCACAATTTTGAATCTTTCAATGAAATCTATCTATTTATCTATCAGCTATCACTCAAAATTAAATGATATATGCATCAAAAAACCTCAAGAGTTTCGTAGTGAAAAATCGTATAGACATTTTAGCAGAACCACTATGATATATCTTCAGTTTCATTTTCAAACTGAAAAGGCATCGAACTTTGTGAATAAACACTGTCCAATTTTCAAATCTTGAAAATCAAGATGAAATATCAATTCATTGAACAATATCATGCAACTTTGGAAAGTTTTAGAGTATTTCGTACAATATAATCTAGCTTCAGCTAGAAACACAATTTCACCTAACCAACAAAGCTTTTTGAGCAAAAAAACACCTGAAGATCAACTAGCAAGCATAACTCAAGTGATTTTTGAAAGTTCCAGCAATCGACATTCAAAAAACATTTGATACAATTGATAATTGTCTACTACTGTCCATACTCAAAGCAATCGGAGTATCTGATTGATTGATTGAACTCATGTTATGGAGGTCAAACTTCCAACCTACTTCAGGTGATCCACAAAGAACTAATCTTGGCCCCCTTCCATTCCCCATTTTCATGAATGATGTATCACTTATACTGAATTCTACAATTAGAGTTTGGAGTACTGGCTCATCCACATTATTTGACACCACATTAGAGGATATATATTTATCTAAACATGATCAAGTATAATTGAATAAAACTAGCCGATACTTGACGAAAATCCATACTAAAACTCATTAATGCAGTTCAATGAATGATTTTCACTATGAAAGGGTTTTACAAAGCCGTGACACACGTTTCGCTATACAATAGCTTTCTCACGCTACCCATACCATCGACGAAATGCCTGATTGGCAAGTGAGAATGTAGTATCTATTGAAAATCAATACTCAGAGAATTTCTTTCTTTCCTTTGATGAGTTACCACAGACAAATCTTCCAAATATATTGTTTTCTTCAACATTTCTGAAGCTGAAAATCATTTTCTGAAGCAAGATCTCTAAAACAAACTGAAGCATTACAGTAAATGAAGCGATTTTGTTAAGGACAATCTTTAGGAAAAATAATGGTAGATGCGGGCCAGTAGAAAACTGGAATGGAACTAGAATATGGATTGAAACAAGAACTAATGGAAATATCAATATCTCATCTTGATGAGCTAGAAATATTATTCAAATCTATGGTCCGTTCCGTAATGACGATGTATTATGATGATTGTAAAAAATATTGATCTCCTCTCATCGATACGTGTTGACAGCATTAATCATAATGAATCGTATGAAAATGGCATATAACGAATATTATCACCCAAGGTAACAATTTGAGAATTTGCAATGTCTAATAAGTTCTAACCAACATAGACGTTGAGAAGGAACTTTTCATTTGATCATTCTCCTGTCTCCGAGAAATTTTCCCGAAAATGTATTGAATGGGAAAGAGTGTTAGTTATATTTTTCAAGGTTCACGAGTGTTTAGGGTGTATACATATTTGGGAAATAAATGTAAAATCTTCTATACACTGTTCGGATTTTCAACGAATTTTCAAACATCTCAAAGGCACCTTCACCAAAATATTGAAAAAGGCATAACTGTAAAATGGTTACTTTGATTTCAAAAAAACTCGACTTCAAAATATAGGAATTAATTGAAGTTGTATTGAAGTTGTATTCAAGCCACCTATACGTTTTTATGAGTGAAATACCATTCAATTTCAAATTCTCAACGTCCCGCATTATGATCTCACTTTTTGATACTTCAACGTCAAAAACTTTCTACAGGTTCGAACCATTATAGAACCGTTCGCCCTGTATTAAGCTATCCTGCCTTCTCCCGTTTCCCCTACACATTACAAGATTAATTTCTTTTCGCTTCAATAATTCAATTAATTCAAAGCTTTCGGGGCTATGTTTTGTTAAGTAAACTCTTGCAAAGCTCATGGTAACTAGTTTCGGTATTAGCGCCCTATACCGGGAATTATATTTTCGACAGATATATTGTATTTCCCTCGATTCAGAGTTGGCTGGAAATGTATCAGGAATGGAAGATACTTTACTCCATATTTGAATAGGAAAACTAAGGAAGAAGTGAGCTGGGAACTGTTTTTGCCGGAACAAAACAGTGTGATTATGGATATTCCACAGAGACAAACAAAAATGGTTCGTTATTATGAGAATAACGCCAAAAACATCCAGAATTTTCAGAACTTCAATTGGTTGGATCATTAAATCGAAGAAAATAGACGTATAGACGTATCCACAATCGATTTGGACAGGTGTTAAAGTTGTAAACGAGAATAAATCCAAGTATTAATTTGGAACTAATTTCAAACAATGCCCGAAGAATATTCCCGATCGATTTTGGTTGATTATTATTTTTGAGACCGGACCAATCAATCGTACCGTGTTATTATAGAGCATTATATAGATGGGAATCGTTAATAAAACCATAAAAAATATCTTGTTCGAGACACTGAATTAATTCCAACAATGAGATTGTAAATTACTCGAGGAATCCACCGAAAGCTTTAACAATACCTGAAATCTGACCCGAGAGCATTTTTGAATGAAAAATATCAGCGATTTTTTTCATCGACTTCGACGAAGTTATTAACCATGATGATCAATCATAAGGAAGTTCTTCATTCAAAACTGTTTCAATATTCTTCCAACAAAATAAAGAGTGGAGACACTGTTAAACAAGAAACCTAAATGTCTCAACGGAATTCCAGTTTTAAATATTGAAGAAAATTATATTAATCTCAGTTCTATCCCATTCTACAACTATTTTATGCACTAAAAATCCTTGATGTCTGCGGCGAATCGTATCATTCTAATAACGTGAAAATTATCCTCAATTAAAATTGACGAAATTATTTCAAGAGAATACGAAACAGATATTGGAACACCTCAAGGAAACGTTCTCGGCCCGTTGATTTCTACTTTTATGAATGAGTTTTCCGCTGGTTCATGAAAAGTGCTTGCTTGTCGCCTATTTCTGACCTAAACCATTTTTTTTTCGTCGATGTGGAAAAAAAAACTTGTCATTTAAGCAAAATATTGGATTTGTGATAAACAATAACCATTTCTCAGGATTCTGATATAGAGAATATTGTGTTTCATAGACGAGATTCTCATTTTGAACTACTTGACTAATGAATATACACTAGGATATAAATGACAGTTATGGGCACATTTCGTTTGCAGTCATTGCTAATGCAAGTAAATTCATTGATATCAATGGGGAATCCAAATTAAATATTTATCAGCGATAAAGTAAGTAAGAGTAAATAAAGACGTTTTGTTTGTTTTTGGGTTCAGGTTTCAAATAATCATTTTTTGGTTTATAGCGAAGTGGAAAACCAGAAAAATCAAAACAATCAGCTATACAAATAACATTGAGGAAGTACTTAACTCAAGTACTGAATAGTCAGATCAGTATTCATTGTAGTGAAAACCATTTTACAACGAATATCATCTAAAAACCATATTTATGACTCGACACTAGACATACGAGTCTCCTAAATCCAAAGTGGGCAGCAGTATAATTCTAACCAATAGTAAACAACAATTTTGTCACATGTCAAAAAGTCACGGTCTCAAACTATTACATTTTGCAATTTCATGAATATCTTCTCAAACGATACACAAACGATACACGATATACAAATGTGTTGATTTTTTTATCACTCCTTATCGTTTGCGGTATCTGAACCAAAATTGATCAACACAACATATGAGGTATCATGGAAAGATTTCGTAACTTCTAAAGTTGATAGTTGTATCTGCTTAAAAGCTTATAGGGATCTCAAAACACGTTTTGGTGTAAAAAAAAATCAGCATAAAAAGTCCATTCAATGACAAGATGAAATCGAATAAATCCCATCTATTGAATATCTTTATCAGGACAGTTTAGCAAAGAAGTTTGGATAGTAATCGTTGGCAAGTATGTGTAAGTAAAAATATGAAATCAATTGCCAATAGTCCTGCCTTCAGTAGTTTATTTCAGCAATTTGGTATTATTATGGATTGAAACAAGAACTAATGGAAATATCAATATCTCATCTTGATGAGCTAGAAATATTATTCAAATCTATGGTCCGTTCCGTAATGACGATTTCCATTCAATGACAAGATGAAATCGAATAAATCCCATCTATTGAATATCTTTATCAGGACAGTTTAGCAAAGAAGTTTGGATAGTAATCGTTGGCAAGTATGTGTAAGTAAAAATATGAAATCAATTGCCAATAGTCCTGCCTTCAGTAGTTTATTTCAGCAATTTGGTATTATTATTTCATGAAAATCACAAATTTTACTTGTGAATCAGTGAAAATTTCCATAAACATCATTTATTGTTCAAGTGTTAGATCATTAATCGAATACAACGCCACAATTTGGTGCCCCTCATATAATGTGAATATTAATATTCACATTATATGAGTATTCACAAAAAGTTTTTGAGTAACTCGTCATATAAACTGGGATATCATATTAGTGAATTTAACTAAAGAAGTATATTGGACATTGTTAACTTGGATACTCTGGGTCATAGAAGAATAGAATCAGGTCTTACACTAATTCACAAAATAATCAATGGTAGCATTAATTCCCCGGAACTTGTTGAACTTAAAACTACAAATGTGAATCCGAAGAGAACAAGAAGTACAGAAATCTTCAAAGTATCCTTTTATCATACCAACTATGACCAATGTGTGTTTCTGGGTAGACTTTTGAGACTTGCAAACACATGCAATGTAATTTAAAACTTTCCAATTCTTCTAGCTAATAGTTTTAGATTATTGTTACAGTACATATGTGTGAATTAGTTAATTGTTTTGTAAAAATATAGGCAATGCCGTAAATAAATGAACACATCAAACTTATTTTGAAAAATCATAGACTGATTACTTAAAAACTACAAAGTCAACTGTAAAGAATAACATGAGAAACGCAAACTTGATCTTCGAGTCATAATGAGTTCGGGCTCAGCAGACAAAATAAATTGTTCAAAATTATGTCAGTCTGGAGCCCTTATAAGTGCCTCAGCACTTACGTTTTATTTAGCATATCATACGAGTTAATCATTATATCAAAATGACCGTAGGCCGAGTGCTTCATTTCACAAATCGAATAAATAATGAAGTTCAAACAAAGACTGGATGTCATATTTTTCGAAGTAATGAAAGCAAGTCAGTAGCTGGAATAATTTCAAGTAGCCAGTAGCAACGACTTCAGTAGACCACTTTATAACGTCCACCCACGTGGGTGATTTTTCATGATACGTTTATGAACACGATACTGAACATGAATGGGAACATACGTTGAACATATTCGAGATTCTTGTAGCACAAGCAAAGTGCCGGGTGGTTAAGAGACAGATTTCTTGTCAACTTTGAATTATAATTATTCGAATTTCTTTTCTGTTATTATCAAACAATTCAATGTCCACAATATGTATAGTTCCAGCTCATCTTTTTGTTCAGAAAAACTTCGTAAAGAGAAAACTACACCAAATAATAATACTGAAATTGATGAAACTATCCAGCTAGCTTATATCTATAATTTTTTTATAGTTGATAGTGATAGTTGATCTTCTTGCTGAAATTTAGATATTTTGATTTGTTCTGTTAGTTGTTTGGGAATGTTTTTTTGTACCTAGGAAAATTTATGTTGGAGGCATTTGGTCGTACCGTGTTTTAAGTTTGTGAGCTTTTGGAAAATTGTATATTTTAGGTTTTGCAGAGTTATAGATTTGAGCAAAGACAGTTTGATCAAGTTTTTACACTTTTAAAGAATGTTTTCATCTGAGAAACCATATAACGAACTCCTGTTAAGTTATTTTCAAATTAGTCGCATTTGTTCATCTTCAGGATGAACTTGGCATCTGATGTCACATTAACCTATTGGTTGACGAGTTTATATATTTATTAATTTCAAAAACCGATATTTGATGATTTCTCACAATGTCTCTCACTTAATATTAATTCAAATATATCAGTTTCGCATTCAATAATATCAATCAGTTGAACTTGTGAAATTATTAGAAATATTTCAACGACATTTAAAAGGAAATAAACAGGAGTATTATTGATATTACTAATCAAAAATTGCAAATAAGCTGAAGGATGTGTTTGAAAATTAGAATTTCTTATACACTTCAAGAAAATAGATGATTTCAATTCTATTAATTAAATTAATATCTCCTAGAAATATACCTGTCTCAATTTGAAGTCCCTGTGTTGTTCTACTAACATCAATAAGAGAATTTGAAAAATTCGAAGAAGTCAGAAAATGGTAGTAACCTTTTCGTTGTGCCTCAAAGGTACCAAAATGGTCATTGTTCTATCTGGGTATATTCCCTTCGCCTGATTTCAAATGAAAAATGTCTCTTCATTTCAATCTTTTCATAACTTAATTCTTCTCTCTCTTTCACTAATATGTCTATCGAAGTGATATGTAGCAAATGCCAACTTTTTTTCACAAATGTTTAAAATTTACATCGGAATTATTTTCAACTTGTGAAATTTCATTTCGAAAAAGATTTTGAACATATTGAAAAACTATTTACTATTTTTTTGATTGAGTTATAACATTCTCCATATTTGCAATATGAATTCATTGCTAAAAAAGCACTCAATCCTCAAGTAATAGAAAGCAGGCAGCGCATATGTGATAATTACACACCAATTAAATATTCAGTGGAATAATGTGTGAAATGCAAATCGACATGAAAAAAATCCTTCGGAATTGATCAAATTGGACAGGAAACAAAAGTTGATTATTAAGTCCCTTTCCAATGCCGCGCCGGTATGACTTATGAATACCACCTGTATCATTACACACAATTTGCAATGACAACATAATCGTTTAATTGATACACATCGGTTGGAATCGTGGCATGGAGGAGGAGAGATGTGGAATTGCGAACTGGCTCATCATCTCTTCCTCTCGACTAGAAAATATACATAAATACTGACAAATTACAGTGGTGTGCCAGGAGATACGTTCCCAAGTAACGAGATGTGTCTGTATGTAGTAGAAAATTGGAGGAATATTCAGAAAAATAATTCGTACATCCCTGTTTTCAAGTATTCACAACGATCAAAATGGTAATCGTAACGATTACCATCAGATGTGTTTTCGTGTAGCAGAATTTATTTACTGCACCTCTTGGAAATATGGAGTTTGTCGATATGTGATTTTTTTTAAAGATTAAAAGCAGAAAAAACAGCGTACCCACCATAGCAATAAAAAACGAATTCTCTGTATGTACAAACGTCAGTAGCTAATATTGATGTTGGTTTAAAGTAAGGTGTTGGTGTTAAAAACTGTCACAGCGCGTTTTGATTGATT